>JARKHS020024671.1:0-135000 GCA_030143305.2 Amblyomma americanum | reverse complement strand
TACGGCTACGGAAGTCCTGGCGCGGCAGAAACGTTACACACGGGTAGCTCCTGATATCCTCATTACCGTGCAAATAAGCGCTTAATTAGAACATGAAATGCCGCGTGCTTAAGCGAGCAGAAGGTAATTGCGATGTGGAATGAGCATGTTCTCATAGCGCCAAAAAAAGACACGCTACTGAGAACCGCGGTTTGTAGAACTGGCGCTTCGGGATTGTGAATTGAGGGTTCGTACCACATAAAGGCAAGCAGATTTTTCTACGCGGGCGGTAATCAGTGGACGGGTGTTGAGATAAAGTCTTTCACAACATCAAGAACTGATTCGGTGTCGCCATTTGGTAATCAGCCTTAGACAGTTTTGGCCTCTTTCGCCATTTTCTCTCCTGATTACCAGTGCTGTCTAGGAATCAATAATACAGTCGAATGTTTGTTCCATAGATCCTCGACGACAATTGTGCTGCGCTCCGCCACGCCTTTTATTTTAAATCGGCTTGTAACCAGAGGTTGGTGCCTGTAAGCGGGACAGGATACAAGTTGCTGCACAGGGAAAGAAATCGCACTAAAACTGAACTCATAATGGACAACAAACCACAACTAACACAAAATGCAGAGCACACAACATAAAAAACACCGCAGACTTGCGTGACATGCTATAAGTAGACAAAAATAAACACTACGCGATGAGCCATTATTATCAACAGGAATGTAAAACATCAGGCCGCAATTATACGAAAATAATCAGCAGCGCTATTTTTTCAATGCTTCCTAACTTCGATGCACATAAATACTTACGGTGTTTCAAAAAATGTACTTAAAATATGCTTTACCAAGCACAAAAGGCATTACCTGTGGTATAGTGCCATCAGTGTCGGCAAACCACCGCAAGTTGGCAGCCAGTCATTTAGACTGCTTGCTTCTTTTATAAAATTTGTACTGGTTACATATAAAGGAACCACTCAGCGCACCAAGCAAAGCAAAGCGGAAAATTTTGTTATAACTTGTACTATTATTAAGGGCAAATGATTGGTGTTATTGCTTTATGGCGAATGGAGCCTCAGTTGTTATGGTGCTCGGCTGCTGATCCGAAGGATGCGAGTTCGATCCCGGCCGCGGCGCTCACTTTTCAATGCAGGCAAAATGCCAGAGGCCCAAGTACCGTTAAACAGCGCGTTAAATACAATACACACGTACCTTATGGCAAAAAGATACTTGTCTAGAAGGTAGAAGAATTAACATCCACATGCCAACGATGTGATCCGAGTCACGGCGGCCGAATTCCACGTAGGGTGTTCTACCAGCTGAGCTACGGCTTCATCGGAACAATCTACCTTCACGAGTATTTATGATGCGTGTAACCTTGAGAGTGTTCACAAGCGCCACCCTCGTTGATAGCGCCGGATATCGTACGTCTTGTGCACGTGGATCGTGATCAGATGGTGAGAGCGGAAGCAATGTGAGAACCCTCTTATGGCACCTAAGGCCTCTAGACTGTAAGGATCGAGGCCCTAGCTAGGCTGTTCAACAGACAAGGCTAATGTGGAATTCAGACGTCATTGGTTGGGATTCCGCCGGCGGAATGTGGTTGTTTCTTCTTCGACATTCTGATCAATTATCTTTTAACCACAAAGTAATTACACTATTATTTTCACAGATGAGCACCACCAGTTCATAGGAAAGATTACCCTATGATTCCCAGGTTTTAGCGGCTGTTGCCTTCATCCACAAGTATGTCATAACAAGCCTCTTGTCTCCCGTTCTCGTCTCCTTATAATGGGTAGTTATCTTGCTACTGCACTTAGTAACCCGGCCACAGGAGGAGAATTGTTGCTGAATGTTACTGAGAGCCATACGTGCTTTTACAAAATTAAAAACGCAGTTCGGCTCAGCGCTGTGCCGGACAAGGTTCTGCCCAATCCGGCCCGTCGAACCAAAACCGTGAGGTGGAAGAGCGTGTGCAGCCATGCCAATAAAAACGCACAGTGCGACTACAGCGCACGTCACTCCCTCGGGTCGCTGCGCGATCCTGTGGCCCTTCCAGGTCAGGCGTGGCAGAGAGGAGACGTGACTCATGATGCACCGAGTGATGCACGCTAGTGAGCGTAGTTGTGCGCGGTCCTCGCATGGAGCACTGAGTAGGGCAGTCTTAAAGATTAGAAAATCTCATTAGCTATTGCTGCGGGTCACGCAATAATCTCTAATTAACTCAAAGGGCTTGACTGTATTCGTTGAAATGCTAGCCTTTTGAATTTAATTCATCGCCTCTTTAGTAACTACCAGTCGCCTGTACTGCCGTCCCCGAATACTGCCACTACTGTGCTGGCAAAACATTGTTATCTCTCACAAAGGTTATTTTCGAATCCTACGGAACACCGTCGCTGACAGATAATCATTCAGAAAAAGGGAAAGCTTACCTTTATGCCTGTCACTAACGTGTGCCACCTTCGGCAAATAACGGCGCCGAGGCGCCCTATGTCGACCTGTAGTCATACGTCCTTTGTTTGCAAAGTCCATAACGCTGTGACGCACTCCATCCTGTTTTACCGCCTTATCGTGCGCGTGTTTCACGCCGACAGGTGTCATTGACATCTATTTCGACGCTGACTGTCGTTGTTAGAGTTTCGACAGAACTCAGTGTGCACGCAGCCACTCGCGTACAGAAGCGCAGACCCTTTTAGCGCTCCGACTGACGTGCAAACTGGAAAAAATGAAGTGCATTTATGTGCCCGAAACTGCGAGCATGGAAGAGTAGATAGCACGCATAGAGCGATGCCACTGGCCTGTTAGCCTTGCCTGACGACAGTTATTTCCACTAAGTCTGCAAGATAACAAGAATTCACAGTTGCTGACCGTTCTATGAGCAAAAGAAAAAAAAGCACGTTCGGCGCGCTCTACAAAGTACTTGGAACTCGTTAGCACCACGGCAATTATGGCGACGAAAGCTCAGCTTGGTTGCTGCCGAGGACAAACACAGCCACCAACGTCGTCATTCCACGGACGCCTTCGCAATTTTGCGTCGAGGAGAAGAGAATTGGAATGGCTGTCTTTATGTGCCGGTGGCGTCGGCCGTTAGGTAGTGCGAGACAGCTCAATGTAGTTTCCTTTCAACCGCCTGCGGGTCTGCAAGAGCACGAGGCACAGACTGTTACTGTGCGCTCGTTTCTCATAACATCCGGTTCCTAAAAGATGGCTTGATTTTTTTTTCCATCAACCGTTAGGCTCTGACACGCGCACGAAGGGCCTTCGCTACCTGCTGCGCTTTAGCGATAGGACGTGTGCCTTCAGTCGAGAAATGCCCTGACGCCCAAAGGCGCCAATCCAAATGGCGCTATTTCGCTGTACCCGTGAGAGCGTGAAAATATGGCCCGTGCTTAGTTTTTGTAGCGTTCTCACGCTTCAAAGCAGAGCGTTTATCACAAAGAAGTAGATATTAATACGCAATAAATGAGATTTTGATTATGCTTAACGAGAAGGCAATTGTACCATATTTCTTCCTGAAATACGTTTCTGGCATAACGGCGTCACAACAAGGGCAACGTGAGTAAAGCCATCCTTACCTTCCTTTGTCCGCATTCAGGTACCTTTGTCAACGTCAAAATTGAATTTTTTTTATATCACCAAAAAAGAAGGTTTCAATTCTTATTTTTACTGTTAATTTAATGCATGCCAATGAAGGTGGTTCCAAAAAACTGTCGCCCATATCTTTCATTTCCTGACTGTAACTACCGTTTTAAAAAAGTTGCATTAACCTCACTAGAGTGGCGTCCGTATTGAACGCTGATTTTATTTTTACAGGTGTGTTTCGGAACAATTTTCATTGGGGTCTAATCGCAGTAGTTTGCCTCGAGCGGAAATATAGCCTAAAATGAGCACTTCACAATTGCTGGTTTTGCCAACATAGATTATATCCTGATTAGAAGAATTTGAACACCATGTCTCTCAATTTATCAAGGTGAAAAGAGGACATCATGGCAAACAGAGCGATTGGAAAGTAAACACCTACTTTGTAGTGAATCTCCGGTGCCACAGCACTCAAATCTGAGCCGCAACTAATGTGTTTCAGCATATTTAACAACAAATAGTCGGAGTAAATCGGCAAACTGTATTGAAGAGAAATGGGGAAGCTGCCTAGCATATGAAGCTATGAGGGCTAAAAACATTAAGTGACAACTTAGCTGACAGCGTTAGCGATGGCACCGCGTTTTGCAAGTTGTGGCGCCAGAACCTAATTCTTATATTTCTCAAGAAATTTTTGAGTTTTCAGTCGTCTTACTGATGGAGCAGTGAACGTGCTTTCACGCCTGATTGAGTACAACGAGGTTATAACATTGGTGCGGGTGCGTAGTACTAGTACGGGGGATGCGATGATAGACGGGCAAACGAGCGCTTATTGCCAGGATAACTTAGTACTGCGATCACCTCCGAGAGCTAAGAGAACATGCAATATTGCTTTTGTAGCAGCCTGTAAGGTGCACGCTTTTTTTTTCTAATGTCAATATCGTTATAGATGTCAGACTCCGCTCAGGTCAGAATGAATAAAGGGAGAGGTGTGAACTTTAGAGAACTGAGACATTTTGGTGTTGTTTTTTTAAAGATTACATTTACTGCCTTTTTACAGAATAAATATTATCTCTCTTCGTATAGTATAACGTCACAGCGTAAGAAGCATGAGCACGCAAGATAAAGCATAAGACCGCGCCATCCCGTAGGGTAGATTCTGAGCCTGCGCGTAGTCCTATGCTTCTCACGTGGCACTTCAAAGGACCGCATTCCTTGATAGCAACATTTCTCCATTGTTCAGGTTGACACAAACGGTTTTGTTCTGAGCTGAAACCTTCTGAAAATAATGGTAGAAGTAGGTAGCGTCATTCAATGTGGAAACTTCGCTTCAAGCTGGAAGCGTGTAATAGTAAAGAACCGTTGCAGAAGACAATTATCAGGCAAAGAAGCGTTGAAGCAAGGTCATTCGCAGCTTCACTTCCCAGTAATGAGGAGAAGAAATGAAAACAGGTTCACACCCCTTTCAATCTCGTGTTGTCATTGGTCACAGTTTTATCTTGCATGGGAATTCTCCAGCTCGTACTAGCTGCATTCTCTAAGTTCCCGACACTTGTAAGGAGGCTCTCCCCACTATGACAAGCAAACCTAGTTCGATGTCATAAAAATCTTCATTTGTTTTTGTTCTTTGTCGCTTTTACCAAGCTTAGTGTGCTTGAGTAATGTTCGTTGTGAAATGTGATGACATTCATTTGAAGATTGCACACACGCTTTACGATCGGTGTACGCTAATTCTAAAACATGTCTTAATTTCCAACAGTTATATATCACTTCTCTATAGCAGCAACGGTCACAGTGCAGATGAGGATCACAAGCATTAATTTCTCTTTCGTTAATAGGAGATCGAATCTGTGCTGCGGAACTTTCTATTGAAAAGCGGATGAAAACGCCACACACGTGCAGGATGATCCAAGTGTCACAAAAAGTACGCGTTAAGTAATTTTCGAAATAGAAACCGTTACGCGATGTCTTTTTCACGGAAATACTCAGAAATTGCCTATTATAGTGAAAGAGGAAGAAAAATATTGTGGCGCATTTGTGACCGACAGTTCGCGCTATAGCCCCACTGCAGAGACTACATAGTGCAGACCCAACCGAAGCGCCACCTTTTCTCCTTCCGCAATAAAATTTTTGGTCAATAAATGAAATTCTCACGTTCTTCTGCGCAGTTTTGTCACAACCATAGCATGCTGCTGTCCATGTGCTTATAAAATTATTGTACTTTTACTTTTACTTGTACTTTTGAACTGCGCTGTATATTTTAATGCTAACTAGGCCGTCGCGGTAACGCAGTGGTTACGGAGTTCGGCTGCTGACGCTAAAGACGTGGGTTTGATCCAAACCGCATTGGTCGAATTTTGATGAAGGCGAAATTCTAGAGTTCCATGTACCATGCGATGTCAGTGCACGTTTATGAGCCCCAGGTGGTGGAATTTCCGGAGCCCTTCACTATGGCGTCCCTCATAGCCTGAGTCACCTTTGAACGTTGAACCCCTCTAAACCATAAACCATTAAATGCTAATATAGCTTTAAATGCGTGACTAAACGGTAAGTATCGGAGAGTATCTGTTCAAGACTAAACGAGATATCAATGAGAAAACGGTATTTTTGAAACTCTCGAGCGAATACTCCTTGTTGGACGTTAGAGTACGCATCTCAACCGGTTGAACATTACAAACACTCAAGAAGTATGCCTTATAACACGTTGCAAGAACCAGAACTTCTTAAGTATTTGCCACTTTATCCTCATAAAAAAATAAATAGGCAGAGCGACGCAAGGAGTCTGAAATCCTACCAGAGTGCATCCGAATAACGAGATGTTCCGCAATCTCGCAGAGCTCCGTGTTCCAGCCGCAACCCCTTCCAATGGAGTTTTCGCGTGCCAAGCATTCTTACCGACAGCAAGAGCCAAAATCCGCGGAATGCACGTGACGCTTCTCAGCCGGGTGATAGATGCCAGCAACCTGCACAGCTCTCACCTATCCCCGCGCACCTCCTCTTTCCCTTCGCTTGTCCCTTCGAGAGTGGTGCGGGGCACGAAAGATTAGGAAGGAAGATAGGTAGGGAAGCACGCGAAACAAGAAGAGAAGGCGGAGAAGGCGAATCACGGAACGCGAGAGGTTGTCGAGGTCTGGAATCATTATGGAAGAAGGAGAACAAGCATCAGAAGAGCTTTGAGCTCGGAGCCAGGCCGGTGGTATCCGGAAAGAGATGGGCATTAATCAAAGCGCCCCCAGAACCGAAATTGGAATCCGAGAGCTCGCTCAGGAAAGGAAGATTTGCCTTCTGCAGCCCGCTCCCGTGTACCTCAATGCTTTGAAAGCGCAAATAAGGCATGCGAAAGGCGAACAGAAATAGTGAGAGTTGGTTATTTTTGAAATACAAGAACCAAAAAACCAATCATGTTATCAGACGATATGGCAGCTCTCTGTATACCCACTTCTCGAGGTTCACCGCTGCTGTTTACGAGTGGTGAATGAGATTTTTTGTTTCCTGCGCCAGATCAGTAACGACTTCAGGACGTCTGAAGCCAATGCTTGTAGCACATGCCCTAAGGCTCGCCAGATAATAAGACCCCACTCCTCCCCACCGTAAGGCAGGTTCCCCACTAATTAGGAGCCTGTGGCTACGGGGTCGTTATCAGATGACAGCCAAATCTGGAAGCGTAAGGCCTGGTAACCGTTTTAACCGGCGGGTGTCGTTACGACTCGGGCTGATCGACCCTTTCGTAATCATTTTGAATGGCAGGACAAGATATCTCTTGGTCGTCCTCGAGCAGCTTTTTTTTTATGGTAGTCACAAAGTTAATATACAAACAAGCATCATTCACAGGAAAACGAAAAGACGGAAAAGAGACTTGCTTGCTTTTGGAGGAATTACTCCTCTCTCATGAAGCAGAAGCGTGAAAAGGAAACTGTATATGTGGCAGAGGCAAAAGCGTTGAAAGGTTTGACTGAGCTACTACTAATTTTCAGCATATTCAGTATATGCGAAATAAGGAAGGCTATGATTAATCTTCTCCCCAAATATTGCCTCACACATTGAAAGGCAGGCGACGGCAAGTGTATTGGGCTCAGTCAAATTGAAACTGCGCGAAGAAGACAGGACTACAAGAAGAGACACGAACATGAACATACAAAACGCTTTGTGTGTTCCATTTCGTGCCTCTTCTTGTTTTCCTGTCTTCTTCGCGCAGTTTCAATATGACTGAGCCCAAGGACCAACTAGCCCAACTTCATGCCTTATTTGAGTGAACTAGGCTCTTTTGTTTATTAATCTAGGTTTCTTAATTTAGACACTGCCGTCCAAACTCGTCGTACTGAAGCCTCACTTTTGTGAAGCTTCATATAATACAACAAAACAAAAAAGAACGAAAGCCGTCCTACCTCTAATTTTACACCTTGTGAAATAAGTAAAAGTAAGGGATGACAGCCCGCAAGCTTTCGGTGTCTCATTTGCATGCCGCCACTGATATTCAGCACTGCTGTGATTGGCAGTTCTTTCAGCATCTACGTCAGCAGCCGACAAACACATTTTTGGTTAATTGCTTTTTCACAATTCCTTGCCTCCAGTGACAAGGAGGTTCCAGAACAGCATAGCGACGAAAGAATTTCAGATATTAGAAGCAGTGTTTTCATCTGGTTCAAACTCAATCGGTCAGGAACGGTTCTTACGTATAAGCAGGCGTGATCGTTCGGTGCTTGGTAGGTACAGTATCGCTCTTTTAGACACTGTTCTTCCAAGCGAGAAGCTAAGAAAAATTTGGCCCCCTGCTATGCATGTTGAAGGAGGAACCTCGCTTCAGGGCCAGGAAATTATATGGCGGCGTAAATGCTGCTGAGAGGTTGGCCTAAGCCAGAGCATCAAGTATTATTTGGTTGAGCGAAGTTTCGGAGGGCTCGCTATTGTGTGGCGCTTAGCAGCGGTGTTCGGCAGGTTAACAGCTACATCACATATAAACAACTGCACTTTTAGAGAACACCTAAACTCCCTCAAAAAGAACTGGTATTTCTTCAAAACAAGAAAAGAGGTTGCTTGTCCAAAGCAATACTGATAGCCAATAAAGAAAAAGCAAGCGCCTCTTGCAAAAACCAGTTTTGCAGATGTAAGACAGGTGTCAAAATATAGGAAATGATAAATGCTAACCCCATTCTTTATTCTCGCTTTTCCCGTTGGAATTCGCATGTTTCTAGTGTCGAAGAATTTACTCTAGATAAAAAAGAAAACAAATAATGAGAAAGGAGCCTGCGCCCCGTGGCCTCCTTCTTGTTTGCTTTCGTGTTTCTTGCTCTGTTTTAAGGTGACCTTGTTTCTTCCTTAAGTTGCGAAGTCAGAGGAGCCGTATGGTATCTAGTAGAGTACAATACAAAAGAAAATCACCTTAGACTGAACGCGTGTTGAAAAGACAAACAATGCCCGGTAAAGCATATTTACAGAAACGTCTTCAGGCAGTGTGGAGATGGGTCGTGGTTCGCTTTTCCTAAAGGAGGTGCTTTATGAAAACACGCCCTTCAAAGCATGCGTTTTCGTAAATGAGTTCGCAAGACGGGCATGCGCTCAACTGTTAGCGCGTGCGTGTGGCTGGAAGGAAAGAAGACAAAGGAAAGAGAGGCGTGGCGCGACGTAAGTGCCTCATTGTTCCGTGAATACCTGACCTATCTCGCCGCCAGCGTAAGCTCTCGCGATGTTTTCCACCACTCAGTTTGCAGTGCCTCGCCACCAAGTTTGTTTAGAGGGCCTAGTGTTTGCTGACCTCATCGCCTGCGAAAACCGACAGTTGACCGCTTGTCCGACCTGCTCTACTCGTTGACACGAGAGCACGGTACACACAATCTGCTGTGGCGGTTGCCCTCCAGCCTATGTTTGCTCACTAGCGACCAGGACGCATTAATTCGCCCACAGTGGGAGCTTTTATGGGGATTACTCAGGGCCGACTGTAAACAGCCGTTCAACGTTGAAAGGCCTTGACATCTACTCGAAATCTACCGGTGTTCTCTAGGAATTCGCCGGTCAATGAATGCCCTTCAAAACTCAACGGACAATGAATGCGACACGAGGTACTCTGACTATATCACCGCACACTAACAAAAATTCTTCAGACAGACTTCGCAGTTACGCCGGCAACGCTGGCCAGATTTTGTAACGCACTTGGTCATGAACCGTCGATCTGTCAACTTCAGTTTGGAAATGAACCATTTTTTTAAATATTTTTTCCGGTAGGTGTACCCGCGCTGTCACAGACTGCGCAGACAAGAGGCTGTAAAAGGTTAATAATAAGCCTACAGAAAATAAACATGAACGTTTCATGCATGTTTCGTGAGTGTTTCAGGGGCACCTATCAATACCATAAAGACCAAGGCTCGATTTAGTTTTTACGTAGTTTGCATCCTTCCGGCCATGCGGCAAACTGCGATAGGAAAGACAAAACGTTGAAAACGCTGGGTACAGTAAGAGAAATATTTTCAGAGACAAAACTCAACAATACGCTTGTGCAGCCCCCGAGGCCGATATCTATATTCATTCTTAGCCTGTGATTCCCGACCCTATATGAGAAGGTGGTCGAATGAAGCTGTCGTTGCGAGACATCGAAATAATGACTCTAGCAATTCTTCCTCGCGGTCTCGAGACTTTGTTCCTGATATTGAAATCCATGGTCTTCTACGGAAGGCCTTTCTCAGCTCATGCTTTATTAATAAAAATCGCTCTAAGAATTCACAGCTTAGTTCATAAGAAGCGTACCGCAACGCCGTTCAACATTTCGCTCTTAAAGTTGTGTGCAAACAGTAACGAAATTGAACACCGCAATTCTAACCAAAGCTCACAGGTACTAGATATTTCCCAGAAATATAAAAGAATATTCACAAAGTTATGAAAAAGAATTTGTTCCCGCCCTTCGTCGAACTCGCGTGGCTCACTCGAGAAACAACTTCAGCAAAGCAGCTAATTCTGGCAAACTTAAATGAAAGTCGGGCAAACAGATCATGTATATAAGCTACAAAAGAAATACACTTGTGACAGGTTCATGCATAAACTCTATGCCATCAAGTAACAGTTTTGGAAGTTTTTCTTCCCAATGTATTTCGCTTTATTAAAGTAGCACTTCTTACCATTACAGTACGTTAAAGGCGGACTAGGTATGCACAAATAGAGCGATAAGTCATAAACGCACCTGTTTCAACTCACTAGACAGAAAACTTTAACCTCTTACCGAACAAAAATGACCAAGGGCGAACTAGCAAACAGTAAAAATTCCTCAGCTCCTAAACACACCACAGTAAATGCGTGTTCTATCAGAGAAAGCACAGAGAGTGCATGCCCACCAGCCCCCACCCCTTACATGTCAAGCTATAGAATCCATTATTGGGATTTACCGGAGAGCGCGTCGCAGCCACCGCCACATAAAGCGCACTCACGCACGCATGCACTCTATGAGAGCAGCTGCGCATGACAGGCAGCGAAAAGTTACACAAAAGAGGCAACCGCCGAAGCCTGCCATAGAAAGTGGCAAAAGAACGCGGTCTAGATGCGATACAGAGACGCTGTACATGTATCCGATGCACAGAGCCGAGAAAGAAGAGCGTCGCGACGTCGAATGGAAATCGAACTGTTGTGCGGGGACAAAAGCAGTGCGATGCAGCAGCAGCAGCATCAGCCTTTCGGCCTTTCCAAGGACATACCGGGCAACAAGGGGTAGGAGGAGAAAAGGTAAAGAGAATGGACGCATCGCTGGGGCTGTCGAGAGGTGGGTTTCGCGGCAGCCGGGAGCGACGCTTTTCAGAGCCGAAGGTGTCAGTCACAGGGGGCCCAGGGAGGACAAAAGGCGGAGCACTCGAACATGGTGGTCAGCGTCGGCAAGTAATCCGCTGGAAGGGTTTGCTGCGGTGGTTACGCAGGAGCGAGTCGCTGGTCCGGCACAGGCAACCGAGATACGGTCAGGCATGTGCCGACACACGGAAACGTGATGGGGACACTGGGCCTTTGTAATGCTCGCTCCTAATAAAGACGTTGTTTTGTTTTGTATTTATCACATTTTTGGTTCCATTCACGCTGCTGCGTTTGCTGGCCGTCCTGTCCAGAAGCCAACACTCTGCTTATTTGTATAGCTGCAACGAGGCAGGCGCCGACGACGTGACTCTGTTCTGGCACCCGATCTGGCGTTCAAGGACGGCGGCAATTGTCCCCAAGTGCAGCATAAGTTTAGTCTGATGTGTATCTGTACAAATAGAGGGGAGATTAGAGCTCACGGTGAGAGGGTCTGGCAACTTTCTTCTTTTCATTTTTTTATATATGATCCTCTATTAGTTTCTTCATGTCCGGAGTCACTGACGTCGGTTCATGACGTCTGAAGTTCTACGACTCGGAAATGTAGCCACTTAAATACTCAAAATAGGCAGGGACCTAAGTTTAAAAAAATAGCAAAACAGAAACTTCACCTAGGGGTCTCCAGTAATTATTTTTATTTACAGCATTGTACCCACAAATAACGATAGCCGTCCTTCGTCATACTCGTATTTTTGCCAAATAATGTGTTAATGATCCGAAATTCGCGGTATTTTACCTTTTCGAAGTGTTAGACTAAAAGAAAAGCGCACCGTTAGTTACCCTAGCATAGACTGTACGCAGTCCTTGAAGCACGTTGTAATAAATGACATCCTCAGGTTGTAAGACTTGAAGGTCCTCCTAAGCGTTCCTCTATACGCTGAGAATGTTGATTTCGTGTCACATGATGTTAGTGGCACGAACCTGAACTTGAGCTTTCATGGTTGCTCAGGGCTGAAGATGATGTGGCCGCATCTACTCTGCGTAGAAAACGTTTGACTTGAAGAACTTTCAAGATATCGATTTTGTTCTACCAGTTTCTCTATGTGCTTAGAAACAGTAGCGCCTATTCTCTCCTGTTATAAAAGAGTTGCTCATACGGCATCTTCTACTCGCGTGAAATATCCACTCTGAGATTAAAACTTCTTTGATCGTTGCTATGCTTTCAGTAAGTGTCGACCCATTTGCATTAACACAGGCAATGTTCTTTCCCGGCACGTATTTTTGAACACATTGCTTCGTATGGTCACAAAGTCAGCTTAATCCTTGGCTTCCAGAAGGACATTTTTGCGCAACTCAAAGATTCATGAATTGGTGCGTTTACACAGGTTACAAATTGGTTGTAAACAAGTCGATGCGTTAAAGGAAGACAAACTGTTGTGGCGCAGAATGCAGCATTTCTTAGGAGGCTTTAAGGAACACCTGTTTAAAACTGAGAAATGAGAGCCGAGTTCTTGTAAGATAAGCTGAAGGGGGGGGGGGGGGGTACAAACAGTCGGTAAATATAACTAACTCGGTGTAGCTAACAGACTCAACGCGCAAATAATAGCAAGAATCACGTCTTTCTCAACGTCGTGGTGTATTCCGAGTTCCAGTGAGACCGTGGATTTTTCTGTTGCGTGCTGAACGCTGCTGGAAATGAGCTGTGTTTTCTGTCAGTTGCAGATGATAATTAGCCCATTAGGATTTGATTGCTTATTTTTCGAGCAACGTCTCGTATGTTCCTCAGTGATAAGTAGAATAAAGTTTTGTTTTCATATTCATCTTAGAGGCTACGTGTTGTCCATCAGCCAGTGCGTGCGAAAAACCTTTCTACTAGGCTCTCTACTTCGAATTATCAAGCAGCAAAAGATGAACCTGCTAGCTAACCACGCTGCGGTCAGAAGGATATTTACTAGGGCATGCGCTTGAGTGCAGAGAAACCGTAATTTCGGTTCGCTGACGATAATACCTTTCTCCCAATACTGCGCGTGGGATGGTCACATGCTGTCGCAAGAAGCTGGCGTTTCGTTTCGCTATGTGAACTTAAATCAGCAGTTCTTTCTTGTTGAGTCCTCTGCCCTCTCTGCACATGTTCAAAGAGGAATTAATTGGCTCGCTCTTTTCGTCGGGTTTATCACTTCTCCTATGAAGGTACAGTGACACATTTTTTACAGCATTCAACTGAAAAGGAAGCATTTTCGAAAAAAAAAGAAGTAGTTAACTATGCGGCAGCAAATACTAAAGCCGCATGTTAAGACGCATATAGGGAAACAGTCAGCTCAAAAAGATAAAAAAGCTTTGAATTCTGAATCTCTCCATTTAGGCAGGAATCAGGAATTTATAGAAAAATAGGAAAATACCTCGGTTTCGAGCCCTAGTTATAATACAGAGCTGCAGTGTAGGCCTGGGGTCACTCATAATTTTATCAAGGTGGGTCCAGCACTGGATGGTTTCGGGAATGAAGTGCGTGATTATGTGAGCCCTGTGGGCCCGGCTCATATATATGGCGTCGAGTGAACACTCTCACCCGAGGTGTTCGTTGGGCGTAGGGGAGGAGGCAGGCAAAGATGCGCCCAGTTAGTAACGTTTTCTTCTTCTTTTTTATGGCGGCGGAGTTTCTTCCTGCGAATAAATACTCTATGCAGGGCAGTATTAACAAACGCCTACTACACGTCCGTCAAGCTCCAGGTTAGGAATAACGTACCTATGTGAGTGGGTACAATTACTATAACCGGAAACCAAACATTTTGGCAGAATCGCCGGTCATGTTGGCAATACCCTTAAGGCTAGAGCAAAATATGACATATTCTCTCCAAACAAAACTTCTAAACTCAAATAACTGGCGTTTTGGAGCAGAAGGGCTCCGTGATAAGTGGCGGGAATGAGTAACTAGGTTTGCTGCGTTAAAGTGACACAAACGTGAGAAGAGGGGGAGGGGGTGAGTGGAAAGATTTGCGACGAAGAGTGAAGGGGCTATTGAAAGTACTGAATATAAGGGAAGTGAGATAGATTTGAAACTTACGGCGAGATTTTTACTCGAAAAACTAATGTTTCGGTGCCGACTCTGCTACGAAATGTTATGTTTATCGCTTTAAAAGTTTTGCTTGCTAACAATCTGTCTGCGTGTGCTTTGAATTTCCTCAACAACATAAAACAGCAAGAGAACTCTTTTTCCAAGCGCCTTAATAGGCTTAGCTGCCAGAATGACTGCAACGCGAACGTGGTGATGCAGAGGTATAACGCAGGGCAAGGACGAAATCCTTTGAAGCAGGAAAAATTTTGAGATGGCGGTGTAAGTTTTTTTGTGCTCTAAAGCTGTTGCTGGGTGCTGGCATATCTGTTAAATTTGACTAAAAAGTAGCAATTCTTTCATATTTGGACTAGCAGTGATAAGTGCGCGATGAGCATTAAAAAGAGCGCAATTCTGACGTCGTCCTGCTCTTTATGGAGACGATGATCGGGAAGGAATATTATGGTTTCAGTTGCTAATCATCCGTGGACAGAATACTCAGATATTAGCATGAGTGTTCGCACGCTCTTCTGCTCCGCGGTGTCACTCTAACAGCAAATAACCGTTTGCCGCGCTTATCTCGCTGACCTTGGGCTCTCCCGGGTGGTATTAATTTCCGCTTCCTCAGTGCCAGGAACTCCGCTTTCTCTTCCGACACCGGAAGGGAGCCCGGCCAAGTGTCCGCTGCACCCAGCATCCTTCCGCCTTCGCGCTAGTGCTTCCCTCCCTCGCTACAGCTGATAGCTCCCGCTCCCTCTGCCCTTTCCCTTTTTCCCGGCTGGCCAGTCCATCCGTGCCTTCCCGACGCTAAAAGAAATCACCGTTGCAGACTAAGCTGCCTTTCTCGGGACGCAGTGCCGAAATCGCGAGGCAGCGGTAGTGGCGGTTGTAAAACGAAGGTATATTACTGCGCAGTGCGGTTGACAAGCCTATTTACAACCCTGCCGAAGCTAATAAACGCAATAGCCGGGATGTCCCAGCCGGGCGTACGTTAAAGGTCGGAGCAACGGATAGTTTTGCAGTGTGGGAGGATACATCAAATTAATCATTGTTTTAAACTGCTCCTCAGTTTTTGCATGTCTGCATTTTTGTTTTGTTTGCGTTTTTCTTCTCTCTCGTTTTCGTGGCTAGAAACAAAAAAAAACAGCCTGATATTTTATTCGCGCCCTTGGGCAAGTTGTGAAGATAGCTTTTAGGGGTTTCTCGCCAGAATGCAAACTCCCACAAGCCACCTGTCTGACGTACATCATCACAGGTGGCGCATGCTGGTTGCCTCGGGAATGCGCCACAATCTATTCCTCTAGATAAAAAATTGATGACTTGATCTGGCGAGCGTGAGAGCGTGTTTTTAATGGCGCAGCATAAAAAGCTTCATAGGCCAAAAAATGTGTCATTCATGAAATTCGCGCAGTGCTTTGAGGGAGGTGATGTCACCAAACCGAAAGTGACTTCCAGTAAATGCGGCAGTAAGTCCCAACGGTAGGGTATCTGTAACACATAGGGTAATTAGGTGTTCCTGAGAATTTTTCTTAAGTCTTATAATAATACTTCGACTTCAAGATACTAAACATGAAGGACACTGGCAAAGTTGTAGGAGTTTCTCCTTGTATTTGTAGGAGCGTTTAAAGCAAATCAACAAGCGTATTTCTTTACGAATAGGGCTATTAAGTGTACCCGCTATGTATATTTGTTTTCGTGGAATTGAATTCATGATACAGATTTCCTGGTGTGCTAAAAAAACTGTCTGCAATGGCACCGATTTGAACTTCTGCCTTTTATCTCGCAAATAATTTTACTAGGTACTGGGAACAAGCCCATTTGGTGGCATTTGCAGAGGAATTTTAAACAATATGCTTAGAACGGTTGCCACTATGACCTCTGCGAGTTTTTCACGGACAAAAGTTGTCAGTAGCATCGCATGGAGAGATACTGGCTCTATCAACAGATGATCAAAATACTGCCGCGTAATTACGTTCAAGTCTGCAATTGATTTGTAGAAACAAATATACCTTAACTTGAGCGCGATACTTCAGCGTGACACTACAACCATGTGCAGAGGGCGCACGTAATGCAAACAAAATAAAGACGCCACATTGGTTTGTTGATAGTCTAGCTCTAGCTAGGGCAAATAAATATTTAGTTTTTAGGTTGCTACAGGTACGCAATTTTGTTGCAAATCTCCCAAAGAACAAAAGCAAATTCAAGAGGCATCGGTCTTGTAAAGTACGTAATATATGAAAATTGTTTTTTTTTGTGTGCTGAAATAAACCCGCTGTATTCAAAATATCCGCAACCGGGGCCTTTGTTCGGGACTCGTTTCCCTGTAAACGCAGTTCTTTTCTTAGCCATATTGAAATTCACCCTTTCGTACGTGTTTAGGTCAGTTTGAAGTGCGAAAACATTTGCAACCTTCCGCTGCTTTGCAGAGAGAGAGAGATAACCGCCTAATGCATAGAATGTTTGGGTGGGCCCTCACTCCAGGAGCCCATCGGCTTTTGCCGCCGCTCTTGCCCGGTTCACCTTCGAAAGCTGGTCTTCCGAATGTGACCTGGACAGCGCCGCCTCCCAGTCCACAGTTGTTGGGTTATTGATGCTTGGTATGGCTGGGTTTTTCTGGCATGCCCATACCATATGGTGTAAGTCAGCCGCTACACCCCAGAAGGCGCATTGCGGATCAGACGAATTTGGAAAGATATAGCTGAATTTGACAGGATTTATATAAGTGTTCGATTGCAATTTCTTTAAAATGACCACTTGCTCTCTGTTTAGATTTTTCTGTGGTTCGGCGTATACTTTCCTCGTTAATCTCAAATGTTGAAGTAAATTCCTGAAGCTCAAGAGTGGTTCAGAATAATTATGTTCCTGCGAATGTTGGGGGCCCAGGGTAATGGCGTGCAGGCTGCTGCGGCGTGAGAGCCTTTGTTTCCAATATCCCCGGAGTGACCTGAAGACTATATGACTGTGGATTTAATGTCTGTATCTTCTTGAGTTCTGAGTATCCTGTTTGCGTGTTTACCAATCCTTCCTGTTATATAGTTACGTTATGCAGTCTGGGAGTCCGTAATTACACACGCGACCTTTCTGAAAACCATCTCCAAAGCTGTCGCCGCTTCCTCAGCCTGGGCGATTCTCTGGCATCGAATTGATGCACGATTAATTAATTTCCTTGCGCATCCGTGCGTGCTATCGTTGATATCCCGTTGACCGGTCCTGCCGCGTCCACGTAAGTTGCCTCTTCCATCGCGCCCCATGTTCTCCTGATGGCGTTCGCTCTAGCCTTGCTGTGGGGCTTTGAGCATTTTTTTTTTTCACAGATCGAAAAGAAAGATAATGTACCTTTAATTTACATGTCTGTTAGATGAAAAATTTCGATGCTTTAGGACAGCCTCATAGAAGTATGGCCTAAGGCTTTATTGTTGGAGCCTTTTATTTATAAATTTTTATATTTGTGTTGCGCTATATACGTGGGTGTGTGTTTCGGTAAAACACACAGGAATTTTCTTGTCAATTAAGTAGAGCTCATTTTATTATTTCTGCCATTATTTTATATAATGCCCTGTGAAAAAATGTACAGGCCTCCCGAGCGCCTCGCCGTTTTACTGGTGCGACTACAGAACGTCTGTTCTTTCTTTTTTGTTTTCTGAAGAGAAACTGAGCTTCGCAAGAGCATTTTCTTCCCCATTTTCGTAACAGGAGATACCCTATTTGCATGAAATATTATTCTGTCCGAAAAATACCCGCGTCTCGACTTCACTTGATCTGTTCCAGCACTGCCGCATCACCTCATTTAGAAATAGCTTTGTTTACGAAAACGCATCCACAGAGCTGTAGAAAGTGCCCTGTGTTTTGTAATCCAGAGGCGTTTCGACCGAAGTGTATAATGTGCCCTGTCTGAATTCCTATTAGTGTAGACAAAGTGCCCCACGGAATTAATGTCGCTCCACGTATGCGTTGCAACTGGCTACTGTCATAAATTTTTGCTCGCAATCAATATTACCTAGCCTAATATTCCGGTCGTTTACGTAACCTTCGCTACGAGACACTCGACTGGGCTTCCGTTCTCGCGTGGTTGACTCACACTGCCCGCCTGCTTCCGCGCTCGTCACCCATGCAGCAGAGACTCAACGGCTCTACAAGCTACGTTGCAGCGTCAGCGCCATCTTCCTCACTCGCTCACAAAGCCCACGGTGCGCTGGTGCCAAGTAATAACGCGCCGGTCAGCTTTGACAGCCCCGACCCATTCATCTTTGGAGACCTCGCGCACTTCCCAGCTGCACAGCCAGGCGCCAAGGGCTTTCAGACTCTAATAACGGCTGGCGGACGAAACGAGAGCGAGAAGTTTTCTGCTGTCGGATTAATAATTCATGAAAGTAACACTCGGGTCTCCAGCATTTTTACCCTGGTGCTCGCTAGAAGAGGCAGCCACACTTTCTTCCTCGTGCCTATTTTACGGATGTCGTCATATCTTCTCAGTTTGTGAATTCACCGTAAATTTAGTCTGTCTCCGTCGCAGCTCACTTTATACTTCGAGAAATTCACTCCTATAACTCAGTTGCTTGCGGCCATTCCGCCCTTCTATGTTTTTCGATTTTTCGTTTCTTTTCGTCCATTAAAATAATGTTCTGGGGGGTCATTTGTGTGAAAAGGAAGGAACTCGATGTGATTTCCTGCGCTGTAAAGTATTGGAAGTCAGGGAACTTCTTCTCCCTCCCAATATGAGATCCTGCAGATTCGGGAATGCAGTGAGGCGGCTGAGCAGTTTGTCTTTATTTTTCATATTCAGAGCTACGCACCATCGTTGTAGGCCAATTGCCAAGCTAACTTCGCCGAATGGAAAAAAGTGGCACGCAGGGGGCTCTTCAGTTAATTATAAACGACATCTAGATTTTGTTGCCGGTCAATATGAAGCTTGATTTTGCTCTATCAGCGCTCTGACTGAGGCAGGTCTGCCGCTACAAAAGCCGTAAAGACAACAACACTTGCCCTCTGGGGGCGCCAAAATGCCAACGCCTGCCGAGGGACCCCTTGCTAGGTTTGCATATATCATATATCACATATGGGAAGATGAAGAGACCAAGAAAGAGAGAACATATAGGCAGGTAAATATTAGCGCAAAAAAAAGCCGCAATCCCATGCATTCCGCGCGCACAGATTCGAAGAATGATATCTCCAACGTGAACGGTTCAGGGGTATAAGCTTGAATTTCACTTCTCTTTCACTGGCAGGAAAAGTGATCGATTCAAGTTAGGTATCAGTAAGGAACTGCAGTTTCTGGCTTCCACCAAGATTACACGTAAGGCTAGTTTTATAATGATAGCACGATTGTTTCTGGGCCCCTAGTTCGATTGAAAAAAACAAGTGTTGTGGTTGACCCCAATCACGCTTACATAATTGCACAGTGTGCGTTAAGTGTTAATGCTTTCAGTATTGTTTTTAAAGCATTTCTTGTGCAAATTACTCTCTGTGCTCGTTTTATTTCTTGCGACCAGCCACAAATATTATCTGCACCTCACAATTGTTTATGAGTTCCGGAAATAAGCTTTGCGCGCTAGGGAAATCAAGGAGGCACAAGTCGGTTACCCTAAATGAGGCAGCTTCTGCCTGATATCTCCTTACTTTTCGTCATTTTGCTCACAGCGCAACAAGAACACGACACGAGACGAATTGGTGAATACTTACCAACTTTCCCAAATTTCCGCCTCGCTCTTCTTACTTTCCTTGCGTCTGACTACTCGAACTTTTCAGGCAAAGAATAATTTTTATTGTGCGTTGTATTGCATGCCAGTGTACGCTTGGTTCATTAAAAACACCGTCTTCCGCGTTGTGCCACACGCTTTGACTAAGAACGTTTCTCAAATGGAAAGATGTTCTGATTCTGTGTAGCAGAGAAAACTGCAAGTATAACAGAAATATGTGCTGGAACGTGACAGCAAGCGTAGATCAGCAAATACAAGAAATCGAGCGTGTTGTGTGCAGTACCCGCCGCGGTGGCTCAGTGGTTAGGGCGCTCGACTACTGATCCGGAGTTCCCGGGCTCGAATCCGACCGCGGCGGCTGCGTTTTTATGGAGGAAAAACGCTAAGGCGCCCGTGTGCTGTGCGATGTCAGTGCACGTTAAAGATCCCCAGGTGGTCGAAATTTTTCCGGAGCCCTCCACTACGGCACCTCTCTCTTCCTTTCTTCTTTCATTCACTCCTTTATCCCTTCCCGTACGGCGCGGTTCAGGTGTCCAACGACATATGAGACAGATACTGAGCCATTTCCTTTCCCCCAAAACCAATTATTATTATTGTGTGCAGTATGCCGATACGAATGCATGCACGCGAGTAATTACATGCAGGTACGTGCACTTGCTTTTAGGCAAATACCACAAGACAGAATTCTTGTTTATTTGCCCTGAGCGTGGTGCACGCGCGCCTTTTTTATTTCTCTGAAGCGCGTGGTCTTCCTGAACCATCTCTTATCTCCGCTCAGACATTCACATTTCGCTAGCGACCTGCTTTTCTTCTTCCTCAAACTTTCATGCGAGCAAAAAAAAATGGAAGCTTTCATCTGCCCTTTTTTTTATTCGGCTGTCACATTTTTACTGTAACCGAAGTATGCAACCCAAAATAAAGGAGCAAGGAAGGCACAGGACGGGTTGCACTGCCTGCACAGAGCGTATTTCTTCACTATTTTAACCTCTGAGGCTCATTGCTAAAAACTTTTAGGCTTAGAAGCACTCAGAGTGCTATGGGCCGAGGTCAAAAAGAGTGTGCTGTAGAATGCTAGAAAGGTAAGCCTAGACCAGAAGAGACCGAATTAAAAAAAGAAGGGTGCCTCTCGCAGACGAGGAAGTGCATTGCAGAGTCAGAAAAGACATGCTTGCAGCAGTGAAGTGCGAGAGTTGGGCTGGCGCTCGATTCAATGACTTGAGCTTTTCTCAACTCGGTTCGTTTTTTTTTAAATCAGATTTCTCTGACCGTTCATAAGCGTCGCATTCTGCATTCTTCAATATTTGAGCGCGGTTTCGGACATCCACGCAGAAAAAGAAAACGGGTTTACGAGAATACGCAGCGATAAGAATTGTTGTGTGCAGGTTGACTTTATGCTGGCTCTTATAGCTTCTGAGAACTTAGTTTACACTTTTCATCAGTTATCCACCAATTAATAAATACATATAAACAAAGTGTTCATGTTTTTGCTGTCAGCATACTGACAAGGATCTGTCGTGTTCAATAAAGCCAATAATTCCTTCTTTAGATGTGTAATTCTGATTTAAGTAGCTCAACTTATTCATTCATGTTTACATGCAATTTTAATACAAAAAAATTCCAAAATCTAATAAACGCATATATACAAAACCTTAGGTTTTTATTGCACCTTTCAACGCCTGAGAACACATGGGCGAAATACTGAATTATTCTCCCCTATATCTTTGCAAAATCAGTTACGAACGAGTGATAGGATAGAGGAAGCTGAGATAAACGAAACTGAAACGACATTTTGCAACCTTTCTAGGAAATCAAGTGCTAAATATTTAAAATCCGCTTTGGCGGCGTGCCTGACTAAATATCAGTGCGATAGCATGGCGCAGGTGGCCGCTTCAGCCCCTGCTGCTCTGGAACTAACTGTCGTCAAAGAAGCAGTGAAGCAAACGGGAGCAGCTTGAGGTGTCATCTTGCCTTTTTTTTAATAGTGCAGGCTCGCCACAGAAGAAGAAATTTTTTTCTGTGGACCTTAAGAGACAACACAAGTGCCTCCTGCCTTGACATGAGACGAACATTTCAAGTACGAAAGGAAAGACGCGTAAGCGTCTCATCGAATGGATATGCTCTGTGCAAGATATGTCAAAAGCAGCTAATTGCAAGGCTACGTGGCGCTTTTATTTGATCGCCACGTTTGTTTTTGCTGCTCGCCGGAAGAAGGCGTTGTGCGCTCATTGGAAGCTTGGTTTGCTCCAGTTCACAATGATACCAATTCGGCAGTGCTTCGATGATGAAAATTCGTGGCATCCGCGATGTACCGAGACCATCTGGCGTCATTCCCTTACAGTTCTCGGTGAACACTTATAAAAAAAACTTGTTTATGGAAATTGGTTTTTGGGGAAAGGAAATGGCGCAGTATCTGTCTCACATATCGGCGGATGCTTGAACTGCGCCGCAAGAGAAGGTATAAAAGAGGGACTGAGGGAAGAAAGGCTGTTTTCTATATTGAAGCTGTACACTTTGCTATATTTATTCGTCATATAGCAGATTAAGACCAAATGATAATTAAAAAACTGAAAATCTGAAATTTTTGCCAAAATGGCGAATTTATTGGCCGCATTCTTTCTAAACTGAAAGCAGTTCTGTGTTCGGAGGTGCTAAGATAGGAAAAACAGAGACGTGTAATACATTTTTCATCTAGCACAGTGGCACAGAAACGCGAGGAAACAAAAATTTGTGACTTTGAGAGCAATTAAGTTTACTAGATATCTGTAAGCTAGTATCCGCGAACATCACTCGTTAAGTAACTGAGAGGACGAAATCTTAAGTATCCTATACAACGTAAAGAGAAAAGTCAGAACAATTGTTCTAAAAATGAAGTATAACAAAATAATGCTAGTAATATTCAACGGACGCAACAGTTTATAATAGATAGCATAGCATTGGAAGCGGCAAGGGAATACATCTACTTAGGGCCGGTAGTGACCGCTATCTTTTAATCTGAGGGTAAATTAACCATAATAATAAGAATGGAATGAAAAGCATTTGGTAAATGCTCTGAGGGCTTGTACTCTAGCTATCAGTATCCCTCAAGAGGAGAGTAGACAGCAGTCATATATTCTAAGTACACACCTAAGGGGCAGAAACTTGAAAGCTAACGAAGATTTAAAGTTAAGTACTTGGCAGCACAGTGCGCTATGGAAGGGAAAATGATAGGTTCAATGTTAAAAGATAACGAGAGAGCAAACTGGGTCAGGTACCAAACGCAGGTTAAGGATATCCTACTTGAAATCAAGAAAAAAGAAATAGAAATGAGCATGTGCAGGCAATTCAGAGCGAAGAAAATATATCGAATGATCCTTTAAGATAACAGAACAGATACCAAAAGAAGGGAAGCGTTACAAGCAGCAGCAAGTAGTGCCCTCGAATGAAATTAAGAAGTTTGCACGGATGAGATCACCGCAGCGACACCAGATTTCGTTGGTGGGGGATATCGTAGAGGACTTTGCCCTGCAGTGGACGCAGATATGATTGCGATGATTATGAAAGTGATCTCAGACGATAGCCTTTCACGTACACTCCTTTTGGAACAAGGAAGAACCGTACCTATACTTTTCCCTTTATCAACTGAAAATGAATGAAGTGGAGGAGCTTAGTGTTAGCAGAGCTGATTATAGTTTGGGTATTATTATATAATCAAAATGAAAGAAACCTAAATATATGTTCCTATTTATCATATCAGATGTGTTCACATAAGTTTCCTCCGATCCAGCCTTCGCGGATGAAAGTCTTAGCGCTACGGAATGCGGAAAAGGCATAAAAAGACAACAACTAAGAAATAAAGTAACACGAGATGGGTATCTTCATTCAGACAATATTTAAGTGGTAGAAACTTGAGCAGCCAGTGCTTAAGCGCAGAGAGCTCCGAGCCGGAATGGCCACCCCGACACCTGCGTCTTCTTCCTGCGGACCATTCCACGAATGAAAAACGGGCTCCCGAATATTCACTTCCCACAGCAGCAAAGAAGCGAAAGTGATAGCTACTTTGCACAGCACCGAAGCCCATATCAATTCTAACCCAATCGCAACCGCATCTGCTGTGCATGATCACAGGTGGCATGCTTTCGACTGGACCCACTGTGTCTCCCACATCTCTCATGCGGTTTAAGCCCGCCCGCGGAATATTCTCTCTGGGAAGCTGATGAACGATAAATGTGGGGGCATGCTCCGGAACCAACTGTACTTGGCGCGCAAAAATATATCAGCACATCGCCAGTTGCTAACATAAAAACGTACGGCTAACGTGTGTATACGAATTAGTGTGCCGGGTAGATGGCTATTGGCGCAGATGCTGCCGTTTTGAGAGCGTTTTTGCACTTCTTGACCCGCTCTAAAGGAGAAAGTATTGCACCTTCTTGGATCTGTACACACTTAATGCCTCATCTGCAAAGTGAAGCAGGCATAACGACGCCATTGGCAATAAAAGTTAATGTATTTTAAATAGTGGCGAAATGTCTTCCAATTGACTGCGCGGGCGCCTTTTAGGCTGGCGTCGCGAGATCATTAGCAGGGGTTGTTAGTGGTTCACGGGCATGGCAGGCAACAGGATGTAGAGAAGGTGTTATTTCCCATCAACTGCAAAAAAGCCGCATTTTTGGAGTAAGGAACGAAAACTAAGGGAAGATGCCAGACTTGTTTTTGCTTGCTTTCTGTTATTATGCCAGTCTCCCCTGTACTCGTCTTTGTCTCGAAATGAAAACCCAAGTGCTGGTCAACTTTTTGCAAACAAGAGTGCCTTCAACAGCACACTTTTCACACTGTTTTATATGTCTACTCGTGGCAAAAGCGACCGCAGAGTTTTTCAACAGCTGGAATAAGTTGTCGCTGCCGAAATATGTGATTTAATGACGCCCTATTCATTTTATAGCTTTCAGTACCCTAGGTTATTTAAGCATTGCTTGCATCCAATAGTTATGGCGCTGGCTACCCAAATTTTACAGTCTTCTATCCAACACAGCACCATTTTGAATCTGTACTCTCAAAGGTCCTCATATATTCTAAAATTTATCTTTTTTTATTTCAAACAAATATCATGCCACTTTACGCAAGGGGCGCATGGACACTGGCAGCAAGGTCGGTTGGACATATTGCACGCACGTTATGAGTGGACATGTTCTGTGTTTCAATCATCCCCTTAAGAAACACTATCTGAAGGGATTTAAATTACGAAACTCGCTGCCAACATATCACCACAGCCAGAGCACACAGGGCTTGAGTTAGGAACGTCAATAGTAGAGGCAAACTACAAGTTTAATCACACGTCCTTCAGGATGACTCAGGATGACCTTCTTTTCCTGCTTGAAACTATTGCAAAAGATCTTAGACGCGCACTGCACCCTACGAAGTTCTATTGACGTGAGTGGAATAAAAAAAATTCTAAAAAAAGCTGCATGTGGTGGCCTCGCTCTTGGATCGAAGGCCGACAAGCTACGCCGACGTGCTTTCGAAA
This sequence comes from Amblyomma americanum, assembly GCA_030143305.2. Classification (NCBI taxonomy): domain Eukaryota; kingdom Metazoa; phylum Arthropoda; class Arachnida; order Ixodida; family Ixodidae; genus Amblyomma; species Amblyomma americanum. Next base: position 109,440 of record JARKHS020024671.1, on the reverse strand, counting down.
GCTAAGCTGTGCTGTCAACTCCCCCTGCCAACTTTACATCTTGCTTCGGGGCTTCTGCTGCAAGACCAGGTATATGTCGAAGACAGAACTCCGTCCCTCTGTCGACACCACCATGAACGGAAGGGTTTGAGGACTCGACACCAAGGGGGGGGGGGGGGGGGAAGGGGGGCGGGGGGGGGGGGGGCTTGAAGACTCGGGGCTGAATGACAAGTGCAACACGGTTCGATTTTAGCCGCGATACTGCTGACGGGGTAAGCTGAACAAATAAAAAACAGGTTGAAGTTCGCTGTCATCGCCAAGCGTGGAAGTGACATTCCACAGGTGCTTCGTGTCGGCCCGCTATTGATTCGCAGCAGCACACTTGCGCACTATGCCATAGGTCCGAGAGTTAAAGGCCCGAGAAGAAAGATGGAGAGAATAAAAAATATGACAAAAGTGTAGCCACTTTTATTTAGGTGAATTTATGAGCTGGACACTTATGTAACGGAAGTGAACTCATTTACAAAATTATTGTTTTGGCATGTCAAAAAATTGATCACTCGCGAAAAAAGAGAAGTAGAGTGAACTCTGGTGTGTAGACACTACCTTTACTATTTTTCTCTGGGAAATGTTTTGCAGGAATTTGTTTCATTTCTGCATATTATAAAATTAGAAATACCGCTTGTGCAGGCGGTGTTTTTCTCGCAACCTATGCCACAAATTAGTAGGGCATAATTTTTTACCAGATCTACCTTGGAGGTTAACAACTGAAAAGCAGGCATCAATATTAAACACAAACTTCATTCCATATTTTCGTTGCCTGATGTATATGGTCACGACATTGTCGATAAGAAATAGGCGGGACAGCCTGACAGTTCAACCTTCAGGAACGGCGCCGGCGCACTTAAACGCCGTTTAGTACCAGCGTCAACGTCTTTCAGCCTGAACACCGCCTGGCACTCCTCCCTTTAAAAACAAACGCGCGCATACATGCACAGAAGCACACAAAAAAAGATCGAAGAAGCTGAGGGGTTACCGCGCAAAATGCGGCTTCATGCGTAAAATCTGGATGACCTCTGGATTGTGTGGTCGACGCCGTTGCTGGTCCGGGAGTACCTCATAGTTAACGTACGCGCCACGAGACTTTATAAGGACCGAAATAGCGACAAATCAGCTTTTCGGACAAGCCTCTCTGTCGAACAAGCCTCTCTGTCCACACCCAAACTTGGTCGCCGGGATTGCAGAAGACTTGCCAGTGCGAAAGGTTGGACGGGCCTGAATCTTTATCTTGTTGCTCTGCGATGTGGAGGCGTGCTAGTTGACGAGTCTGCTCAGAGTCTTGGACAAACAGCCCAACGTCGGCAGAAAGTTGGTCATCGGTTGCGCAAGGGAGCATTGCATCGAGCATCGTGAGCTTCTCTGCCGTAGACGAGGCGAAACAGTGCGAAACGTGCCATCTCTTGGAGTGCCGTATTATAGCTGCATGTCACGTACAGCAGGACCATGCCCCAAGTCTTGTGTTGGGAAATAAATGAGTGCTTTCTCAGCCGTTAAACAGCGCAAAAGTTTGTTAGGTCTAAGCGCCCTTTATCATAGATAATAACCTGACTCAGTGATTTTATAGTCCAGGCCTGTTCTACCTGTGTGGTGCACATTGCGCCAGTTTATCAGACCGCCGAAGGCTGAGTAGCGACGAGAACTGATTTTGCGGCATTTCTTTACAAAGTCACGAGCAGTAAACTTATCATTTCGTGAACTCAAGGGGGGGGGGGTATTTGAATACTTCGAGTTTTGAATACTTGGCAAGCCTAAAGCGCACACTTTTAAGCGATGAGTTGCACGTTGTCTGGAATGATTTCCATGTTACACAGATCAAACAGCCTTGCTTTACGATGAGCTATACGTGCAACAGGCAGCCTGTAAGCCCCATGGCTATAAAAGCTCCCCGAACGCTTGCGACATCTTTAAGCAATCTGTTTACACAAAAAAATGAAAATCGCTTTTTGGGGAAAGAAAATGGCGCAGTATCTGTCTCACATCTCGGCGGACACCTGAGCCGTACCTTAATGGAAGGGATAAAGGAGTGGCTAAGAGAAGAAAGGAAGACAGAGGTGCCGTAGTGGAGGGCTCCGGAATAATTTCAGCATCTGGGGATCTCGAAACGCAGCCGACACAGTCGGGTTCAAACCCGTGTGCTCAGGATCAGTAGCCGAGCGCTCTAACCACTGAGCTACTGCGGCGGGTCATTTCAAAAACGCCAAATTTAGGTTTTTGAAGTAGTTTTCCGCGAATCTTAAGGTTGCCTGTAAAGCGTGCTCTCCCTTTATAAGAGCCATTTGTAGGAGCAGAAAGCTTTACTCTTTATCAGTAAAGAGTGCGCAAGTTTTATGGGGGCTTTCTCACGTGGACAAGTGGGACAGGGTGACTCATTACAGCTTATGTTCATTGCCACTGGGGTAGTATGCCGTAATTTAAAACATTTGTGCTGTATTCCTTGCCCTAGACTTAATATAATTAAGGTCATTTGTCTTTTTGTGTGTGGTTCCATTGCAGAATGCAGCGTAAGTGCAGTGTGGTCCTCGGGCGCCTAAAAAAGCACATATTTAGAGGTGGCGGTCGTGCTTCATTATATTTCGCTGCCCTTTCTCAGTTATGATTGAGGGCGAGGACTGCTGAAGAACTTGTGTCGCTCCTTTACGTCAAGTGCAAAAACATGGCCGATTCCAAACATGTTTTTGCGCCATTGAATGTTCTTAACAGTCTCAGCATTTAGGCCGACCAGAAAACGAGGTTTAGGCTATAAATTTTAAAGCAATCTTCGTGCTAGCGTCATAAAACCTTTGCCAGAGAGCGAATCGGTTAGCATTTTATTTTGCTGTATGCTGGCCGACAGAAAACCCTGAAAAATTTTAAAGAGAACCGGTTCAACGTATGCACAAGGCCGCAGAACCTGTACAAACGTTGAAAAGTTCAAGCCGGTTAAAGTTAGGCTTATTGTGAGGTCTCGTTCTATGTTAAGAGACATTGCGAAGGCAGGCATAAATTAGCAATTAAAGGTTGTTTAGTTGCACAAGAGAGAACAAGAGGGAATATGGTGCAGCATCTTCGCACGCACAGGTAGAGGACGAAGGTCGGATGGCCTATGTAGTGAAACGACAAAACATTTTTACAGCTACGGAAGGATAACAACAAATAAAAAGAGCAACTTTCAGGCCTTAACAGTAAATGGCGAAGACGTTTAAAATATCAGCAAGACACTTGCGCAGAAGGAAGATGTCTTCCAGGGGCTAGTACTGTCACAAAAGGCAATCAGGCTACTAAAATAAAGTTAAAAGCAAGCAGCTGGTAAGGTGCATTGTGGCCTAAATAAGTTAAGCAGGAAAAAGCGAACGAAGGTGGTTGATGCAGGGAAAGAAAAAGCTCAAGACGAAAGTCGTAGCACGTCCCACCATACGTCAAGCAGAGGCATGTGCGGTGGTCTTTACAAGGTTGTATCTCAGGCGGTCAGCTCCCTGTCGGGTAGAAAACGTTCACTCCTAGAACCCGCGAGCAAAGAGACGCCAACACAGAGAGAGGAGTGAAGAAATGGTGAGAGAAGCAGAACAGTGGAGACCGGCAGCAGCTTGCGGTGACGCCTTAATACGCAGAGCGGCACCCGAGCCGGGCCAAGTTCTGCGACACGCTTCGCTCGAGACTCTCGCGACCAGCTCTCTTCTCGGCTGCCGAACTCTCGCTGTCACGCAAAGCCTCCCCTATCCCGCCACTCCCGCCCACTTTTCCTACAGTGGTCTTTTGTTTCGTTTCACTTCTCTTTATTTTTCTGCTCTTGTCTCTGCAGTTAGGTCTTCGTGCTCCACAGCTCTTGTGTTGAACCAGCCAGCGTTCACTGGAAGCAGCCCTTGTGCTGTATTCTGCCTCCAATGTAATAGACGGTGACGTTAAGTGCTTGATCAGGGGTCCCTCGTGCCTCACAACACGCGAAGCCTTGATCGCGCCTCAGTGGTATCCATTAAGGGGCCATCCTTTCAAGAACCGTTGGAAGAACGAAAGCATGGTGATGTGATTTTGAAGTTCCTTAACATGTTGACGCGTAGGCTTCGGCGATTTTCAAATTAAAGTACTTGGTTTAGATGACCGAATCACTGGAATTCCGTCTAGCTTAAAAAAATCTAATAATAAGAATGCTAGGATGCCGAACCAGAAAACAATACCAAACTAGGAAATATAAAACACTGCCAGTTCTAAAAATTTACATTGAACCAACTGCAAGTTTTTCTTCTCTAGGGGTTTAGTACTGTGACAAAGACATCTATGGAATTTGTACATTTGAAAGCTCACCGATAATTCTCTCAGCATTATGATACCACCACGCCCATTGCTCATATCCAGTACTAGGGTGTGCGTGTGATGTATCTGTTCAACTGTCGATTTTTTTTTAATTCTTTTAGGAAGTACGGAAAAAAATTTTGCATTCTTAATGACAGTTAGTGGTTATCTTATACACTGGCTGTCTCTTAATTGCGTAATGGCAATTGCTAGTATCAATATGCCGATGATTTTTAGGTGAAATATACCTGTTACTAGTCTATGAAGATGTCTCCTCACGCGTTACCACATGTCCTCACGAGCTCGTTTTACAGCAATTGAGGTCTATGCGACTTTTTATTAAACGATAGCGTTAAAGGCCCCGCTACGCAGAACATCCGGCGCCAGCGTTGTCGGCTTTGTCGGCGTAGTGAGCGATAAATAGGGTTGCGTACGGAGGCCCTGGCAGCCATCCCCGGAGAAGCAGCCTATATGTGGGCAGCCTATGTCACGTGACCTTGTGGGGTCATCATAACCTTGCCAGCGTTACTGTTACAGTTACACTTACAGTGCCAGGTTACAGTTAAATTAATGGTTTATCACCGGAGGTTACTCGAGGAGAGCAACTTGGATCGCACAAGAGCCGCCGGTCGCAGCACCTGCCATCGCAGGACAATGGCACATCCCTTAACCACTGCACCACTGCGCAGGTAATGGTGTGAGGACTCTCAGGGACACACGAATGTATGGTAATCGCGTCATGCTCTTAAGGCGGAGATTAACCGTCCCCTCCAAATTTTGAGTGAACGGCGCCATAAGTGCCATAGGCGTCATAGTATGTCGTAGGTGAAAATTTCGTATTCAGCTCCTTGGCTCCAGGCTATGCTGGCGAGCTAGGCATGAATGGCCTGTATAAATCGCAGTCACTTCAAGCCAGTGCGAATAATCTGCCGCATTCATAGCAGAGGCCCCATAAGGCGGAAGCAGGATAGGTTTCGTATGTGCTCCTTCGACTCAGCGGCAGTTTTTTTTTTTAGCATGCAATACTACTAGAACTTCTTGGTAGAAATGATTTGAGTGGTCGCTTTTGACTCAAAACGCTTGAAGGAAGATGTTCCTTTAGCAAGCTATTCCTTCCTAAATTCAATCTTAAACGAACATTTTTTCATTGAGCGTCAGTTCTGCAGACCATAACCAATTATATGATGTGAGGTACATATAAATTCGCTGTCTGAAATTTAGTTCTAGGCCAAGCCATATTTTTTTATTTTTGTCCCACACAAATGCTCTTAAAAGAGGCTCCACCCACTTACAATATTGAAATCAGCTCTCCATGACAAAAATTTTGTGAGACCTAATGATATATCTCTTTTCAGCTTATCTGTATCGCCCACGGTATGACATTGAATAAGATCAAGCATTACCGTTTCCTGCTTTCCTATTTATTGTAGCTAGGATAGGCACTATTTGTTGAAAGGAACATGCCATGGCTAAATCAACTTATATGCTTCACAAAGTGCTTAATTTCGCAAAAATGATTACAACAGAAACAACGACAAATTTTTTATTCTTTCAAACGTTCGCTTGCTTATTGTTCCTCCGACGCATTTAGCCGCTCCGCAAACTTACGATAACTACAAATTGCAATAAAAGCATCAACATATTTCCTGCACTAAGACGGTATGGTTCATTTATTGCCTCGCTGATGTCGGAAAAACTCTCCAGGCCTCAAATAGATTTATTTAATCTGCCTCTCTGCAGCAGCACGTTACCACCGGATATAAAAACGATATCAGCAAACATGCTAAGTTAGGAGGACAAGAAAACTTGAGCTAGGGCTGTGGGCTTTTGTATATATACAAAACAGCAAACGAAGCGCATCTCATTGTTTTTATTTTTCTTTCAAGGATCCTCCTAAACAAAGGCATCACACTGCTTGCATCTGACGCACACATGCGTGTGACCTCGCGGTGCGAGAGATAAACAGCAATACGGACAGTGAAATTAACATTAAACAAGAAACTAGCAGAAATTTGTCGGCAGCAGCTGGAGACGAAGGTTTGTGTACATAGCCTAGCGATAGCACACGCCTAGAACATAAAACATGGAGAGGAGATAGCAACAATTAAAGCACAAAAAAACTAAGACAAGCTTGCAATTTTGATCGCAGCCTCAGCTTAGGAAGCTAACTTTCGGTTTATAGCCCGGAAGACGCGATAAAGTTTCAATGAGAAATAAATGAATTTGCAACGGTCATAGGAGGGAATGGCAGGTACAACAGCTTAGACCTTTCATAGATACGCATTATTCGACGAAACTTGCAGGAGATGATAAGAGATGTTCTGAACAAAGTACACAGCCCAACTCTCTGTCATGGAGTAAATGCGATGTAAGGCATTGAAATACAGCATCACATATAAGTGAATCAGTAGAGATTATGGAAAGTTTAGGAGGCAGGAGACCGGGTAATGTAGGACGCGTGCTGAGGTTAGTAAAGTGCTTCACGCGTGAAATCAGCGACAAGCTACGCAAGGAGAAACTTCGCTGCGTTGCTGAATATGATTAATTAGGGAGGCCCAGTTTCTGGCGGCGTAAGCATTCTTGTAGAGTGGTACCCATTTACATTTTCTGATGAAGGGGAGGGAACTCTCAAATAAAATAATGTAATTACAGGATGTAGCGATAGAAAGAAAGAAAAGCTGGAGTGAAAGACGGTTCACGCAAAGAATTCAGGTCTAAAGAGAAAGTAGTTGCCAGCCAGTCCGGCAAAACGAAGATTTCGAGTACTGGACAGAGTAACCCGAAACCACCGTTCATTGCTGGCAGCGAGCTGAAACGCTAAGCTGAAAGTCGCCGTTCGGGAATCCAATATAATGCTGGAAAGGAGAACAAAGCCTTCGAGACCCGAGTAAATGGCCATCGATCCGGGAATACCGCTGGCTGGCAATAATTTCAGCCCGACAGGGGGCGGGGGGTAAAGCTGTTGCCGCTGGGACAGGTCCGTAGATTGCCGCCGCAAAGTGTAAGTGGAACCACAGTGCTTTTGTAACAAGTTCCTTTCGCGCTGGCGGTAATCAAGAAGAAAGAACCTTTAATGACAGGTGCTTTCGCTTTTTGAAATATTTACACAATAGCAATTAAGGATCTTTCGCGGCGGAGCAGAATCACGATCAGGAACAAATTTCACGACATGCGGCGGAGATGAGGCACCCTGCAGAACTGGACACGAAATCACGCCGGTAATTAAAGTATTAAACTTATTCCCCATCTGTTCTGTAGCACAACCGCACAGGCACTGACGTTCGCGTTTCTGGGAACCCGCCCTTTCCTTAGTGATGCACGTATGCTTGATAAAATGTACATCGAAAGAGGTAATGCCAAACGTTGATGGTGCACTGCGCACACTGCAGAGTCGACGTGATCCAGGAATCCGCCGGCATATAAGTAAACGGCCAGATCAAGAGAGATTTATGAGAAATAGAATTTTTTTCTCGAAATAAACAACCATCCAAGGCCGCAGCGTGACAACTACGCAACTTGAGCGAAATTGTTTACGTAGTTTCATACGCTCGTGTCTCTCTGGTGAATCGGCCGCAAGTAAACGCACGCGAATCCATCAACATTTTTGTTGGTAGCTGAAACAACAACGCAGGAAGTAGTTCCCCAGTGCTTTATATTACGAAATGCTCCATGGCGCGATTTGATCAATTTTAACTCAGCGAAGGAGACGGAAAAAGCAATTGAGGACTTTAATTTTTTTATGCTGTTTAAGGTGTTTCAACCAAAATTTCCTCCTCCACTCTATCTTGTATGTTTGATAAAAGTTCAGATTACCAGCTCGCTCTGACAGTCAAAATAGCTATTTCGGTTGGTTCGTTTTTGTGGCATTTATGAGCTTGCAGACCAAATTTTTTACATACTGGAGCATGAGGTGCTACTGTATGATACTGTTTCCCAGCTGATTTTTTTGTCGGGGCTTTTTGTTTTTCTTTTTGGTATTTATTGTTCCGCGCTTTTTTTATGCCGGTTATGCAGGTGACATTAAGACACTTCACAATTTGTTTATTTATGGGGGTTTTACGTCCCAAAGCAACTAAGGCTATGAGGTACGCCGTAGTCAAGGGCTCCGGAAATTTCGACTACCTGGGGTTCTTTAACGTGCACCGACATCGCACAGCACACGGGCCTGTAGAATTTCGCCGCCATCAAAATTCGACCATTGCGGCTGGAATTGAACCCCCTCTTTCGGATGAACAGCCGAGCGCCATAACCACTGAGCCCTCGCGGTATTCGCGATTTCAGTTTAAGCCATGACTGCTGTATAAAGAAACGCGATAATTCATGGGGTCGTAAGCTTTCGTTTAAATTTTTCTTCCTATGCAGCTGCTACCATGTCTACTTTAAAATTTCTGAGTTCTTGGAAGGTGTGGTAGGCGTTCTTTGTTTCATCAAAAGGGAACAAAAAAATAAGACAAATGTTGCACAAAATAAGCTTCAAGACTGTATTCAACTCCAGCTCATTATTGCTTTTCGAGCGTGAATCTAGCTTTCCGCGAAGAAGCAGGTTCCTGTTGGGCACTGAAGAAGAATCCGTTCAACACACGATAGCTTCTTTTGACGGGGTGAAAAAATAAAAGTCGACAAGACAGGAAGTGCCATGCAAAAGCAGTGTGTCCGAAGAGCTCCATCTAAGGATTCTCGAAAACGTAGAGCACTAAAGCGGAAGAAAGAAGTCGCTTAAAGCTTCTGGAGAAAGAAAACGCGCTTGGAGCTCCAGAGGCCCCGATAATCACGGCTGGAGAAGCGTACGCTCTAATTCCTCCCTGTCAGCCTCGCGGGACGACATCGGCTGCTGCCGCTGCCAATCGCGTCCGCTGCGCTCGGGTTGACAAGAAAAGAAGGGGGCTCACGTTACGACCCCACATCCTTATAACCGTGGCTAGAATAAAGAAGACAAGCGTCTTTCAATGCCTCATCGAAGAACATCCCCCGCCGTCGTCAGTTCCGGAGGAGCTATACGTGCGTGCAAGGGGTGCGGAACCTACGGGTATTACGCTAGATTGCCTCGGGGGAAATGCGGGATGAACACCAGCGGCAAAAGAGTTGTGGCGAAAGGAGGTAAAAGGGGGTGAAAGTCACCGGTGCTCAGAGTGCCAAGATTCAAAGGAAGTCACTCAGAAAAAGAAAAAAGCCCACTAAATAAAGTCGCTTCGACTTGTGCGCACGCATAGGCAGGAGCGCTAGAGGTTGCCGCGGAAGGCAAAGTGAGGGAAAAGAAAAGAATCTTCGATTTCACCGCGACGGATTCGTCTTCGGGCAGCCAGGGTGGTCGGTGATATACCGGGCGGACCCGCGGGCGCGTTTCTCAAAAGGAATCTCGGGGAGTGAAAGCCCGTCGCTCTCTGTCATGGGGCGCTCGGTTTCGAGAGAGGTGTATACGCAGCTGGCGAATAGCTTCGATTGCGTGTGCGGCCACCTCAGCTCAGTTCCCGAGGACTTTAAAAACGGGGGCAGCATGAGTGCCTGCCGCGTCTACAGGGCTCAGAATTCTTTTTGTTTTTCTGAAAGCAACAAAAAAAAATGGGCGTGAAAGGAGAGACCTTATTCATATATTGAGCCGCCGCCAGGTTATTTTCTTTTCATCTTTCAGCAAAACAGTGGGAGGAGTTACATTTAGCTAAAGTAAACCCGACCTCCGATGTCTCGTGACAAATGTAAGTTGAAAAAAAAAGGATGGTTGCTGACGTAGTGACCAAAAAGTAAACGAGAATGTCAGCATTATGAGCGGACAAGAAGACAAGACGCATCGTGCTAAGCAAACAAGAGTGGCGTAGAGGGAGTGCATGAATTTTTCTTTGTAAAATATGTGGCTGTGAGGAAAAAGAGGTCACAGATCTATAGAACGAAATATGGAAAGATTAAAATTCACGCGACACTGTTGCAACTAGAAAAGAAAGAAATATGGACAAACTAAAATGGCCGCGACACTCTTGCAACTACGTTTTTACCTCAGCATCACAGAGATCTTTCGACTTATGCTGGCTTGGCCCTTTTCCGAAGGAAATGAGGACGACGCGAAAAGAATGTTCAGCAGATAAATTGTTACTCCTAGCGCTAAATTGTTTTTTCTTCCTCCTGTCCCTTTCACGCGCAAAATATAACATATGAATGCCAGAATAAAATATCATGTGAACTAAACGCTCTTAGAAGCCTCAAAATGTAGAGGTTGGAAATCAAGACAAGTACGAGTTGCTCGTGCAAAAAACGAAAACTCTGCACGAGATACCCATTCTTTGCAAGAGAGGAGAGGAGGAAAAAAAGCTAAGAGGCATAATTTCAAGTCTACAATTTCGCGCTCCTCAGTTGAACAGCCTTAATTGCCTTAATGTATTGTCCTGAGTAACACCGGTTATTTCACAAACCACGTATATTAAATGAGGGAGGCGACGGAGTCTGAGTTTGAAAACGTTTCGACAACAAGACTTATCTTCGTTTGGCCGAGACAAGTTCTCTTGACGGAACGTTGCCAAGCATTCGGAGGATCCCGCATCCCTTATTAGCTTTGTGTTGCAAGAAACCCATCTACCTGGCCTCTCTCTACCAAGCACTGTTTCTACACCGATTAGCCACGTGCGGAACCATGTTAAAACCAGTGCGAATGTTATCAGTTCTCCAAACTAATAAGATAGTATATTATTGAAAGCTTCACTTGTCTTGATGGCACTAAAACACGACGCTGATTCTGAGGGAAGAAGCCTGCGTTCGCCTGCCGCATACAAGCAAACTTAAACTGCTGGGCGAAATGGTACATGACTAGCCAGAAACAAAGACTACGTGCCACGAGAGACGCTAAGGCGCCTGTGTGCTGTGCGATGTCAGTGCACGTTAAAGATCCCCCGGTGGTCGAAATTATTCCGGAGCCCTTCACTACGGTACCTCTTTCTTCCTTTCTTCTCTCTGTTCCTCCTTTATCCCTTCCCTTACGGCTCTGTTCAGGTGTCCGCCGGAATGTGAGACAGATACTGCGCCATTTTCTTTCCCCAAAAACCAATTTTAAATTTCCACGAGAGAGTACGAACCATAGAGGCTAGGTAAGACAAGATAAGCAAGCGCTTATGAGAAGACCACCGTCCTTGCCGTGCTTCTAAATTTCGTCTTTCCTCGTACGCCCAGGTTTCTTCATAAGGCACGCACAAAACAGAAACACCCCAGCACTGCAGAGCCACAGGATTGTGCAACAATTCTATTCTTTTCCCCGGCAACGGTTTTTGCCGCGGCCTCGCGGCTCATTTCATGTATCAACGAAGAGAAACTACGCAGTGGCCGATCTGGTTCCAGTCAAGCGGCAGCCATCGAGCCACAGCCTTGCACTCGCCGAGTGCTCTCAAAGAGGAAACGGTGGGACGCGAAGGGGGCGGTGGCAAAGCGCCTTAGCCCCAAGGGCTCGTTACTCCCATAACCAGTGGGGCGACCACGCTTGCCGTTCGTTTGTTGCCACCGGACACTTTTTTTTGCTTATTGTCATTCTGTTTTTTTTCTCTTCCCAAGCACCCACGAGGCAGTCGGCTGGCACTCTTTGCGCTTGCAGAAGCAAGCTCGACAAAGGAAGCGAGAAACAGCGCTCATAAATTAGGGTTGCCACTGCGCTCCTCCGAAATTGATAACGCACAGCGAAGCGGGAAACGGACTGGTGAACGCGATTCTGGCAGCCTTAGCGCGACACAAAAACACGCATCCCCCCCCCCCCCCCTTCTGTCCTCCACGTAATCTGAGCTCGTACGTTACTTCGGGTCAGCGCTTTGCTCTCGCCCTGGAACAAAGAGTCGAGTACAAGGGGCGCGAGGGTGCCCCTCGCTTTGTAGTGATGCAATCCTCGTCCGTTTCCTTCCTGTCTGCAAAGTTATGTTTACAGGAAATGTCGCACTCGAATATTTTTTTGCTGCTGGATTCCGGAGTCTTGTGTTTAGGGGCATAAATTGTGTATTTTTCTGCCCGTTATCGTATCACGCCTCTTGATACACGAATGTACTAAATCTTGAAAGCTTATGGTTTGTTGCGTCCGTGGAGTTCCTTCTGGACGGCTTTTCTCACAAGGCCATAGTGTAGATAGTTGAAAAGCGAATATTTTTGGTGTATGGAGTAATTTTACAGCATGAGCATTGCACAAGACCTTTTAAATGTTATTGCCCCTGCTTCCAATGTTTGTAATAACTCCTCCTTTGCTAACTGTTCAGATAAATTTACAGCACTGAGATCATAGTTCCATCTACCTGTAATGTGAGTTAGAGTTTATATCTCGCATTCTTTCGGTGAACCTCTCAGCATATCCTCTTTCTCCTTCTTCTCCTTATATTCGGCGTAAATATTTTCAGATTTGTTTGACTCTGCCCTGAGAACGTGATGACATTAGGGGCCAGCAGTTCGAATTTTCTTGTTGTTCACTCTTCGTGCGGGTCTCGACATTGTAAATGCATGTGCTGTGATCCTTGATTATACACCAATGCTTTCAGTTGAAATCCTATGATGTCAGGAAAGCAATGAAGGAAAGCAATTCAGATAACTTTTTACGCAGGTTATTCTGAGAGTGCGAACGGCGGATGGAAAGAGTTGAACATTAGTGATTGCCGCTACTGGTTATGAAGGCGGTTTAAATTTATTATGCTTGATATGAACTTCTAAGCAGAAGTTTCTGTATTCTGTTGACTCATTCTTACGTAACGCTCATAATCTCTTTGCGTTCAAGCTTAATAATGAGCAACGACTGACTCTACGATTAATGGACAATGACCGGAAGCATTTATGATATCAACACATAGAATATTGGTGATGTGTTTCACATAATTGCAAAATTCCTTTTGCAAATGGGCACTCGTCGTACAGCTACCAATACAACCTGCAAATTCTAGGTTCATTCGTTTGTATTTTTGTTTGATTAGACTGGTTTAACGTCCCAAAGCAGCTGCGGCTATGAGGGACGCCGTGGTCAAGAGCTCCAGAAATATCGACCACCTGGGGTTCTTTATTGTGCACTGGCATCGCACAGCACGTGGACCTCTAGAATTTCGCCTTCTACGAAATTCAACAGCCGTATCCGGGATCGAGCCCGCGTCGTTTAGGTCAGCAACTGAACACTATAACCACTGAGTCACCGTGGCGGTGAAATTCTAGTTTGGTGGGTACGTCTTTAATATAGGTAAATGCGCTTAACGGGCGAAACGTGAAGTACGTGTTTTATATTAAAGGCGGGCGATCAACTGTGTCAATAAATATCGAGTTCAGAATATGCCATTGGAGAATGCCTATGTCTCAGTGATAAGATATGAAAAACTACGAAATTTAATGCATTGAAAATTTACTTTTTCAAACTTGTCACCCGGCTAGAAGTGTTGCTGCAAAAAAACATTGTCCAATATTTGTTCTGGAGTGTATTTTATCTACGCAGAATCGCAGCTTTTTCAGCATCAAATAGAGGAGTATACAAGTGATAGTGCCACTAGAATATATCTTTGACCTCAATTTTACCTGCCCTGGCCACTTTCGCCGACACACTTTGAAGAATTACACAGACAAATTTGTTCAGGAAATAAAAACGACCTACATTTAAAAATTAGGAACCCAAGAATAATTTTTAAGTTTAATAAAGATGTTTAAACTGTATGAATAACCGCTTCAAAAAGGTTACTGGACACTCTTTTCCTTTGTAGCAGTAAAAACTTCACGAAAACAGCTGTTCTGTCCAGGACAAGACGGCAATGATTTCATCAATGTTCTTAGTTTGTGTAACATAATGTTATACGCGGATGACCGAAGAACGACCATTCTAAGCCATAGCCTAATTACAATTATTAATCTTAAATATAGATCAACGCAAGTAGCCTAATTTGAGCGCTCGTAACCATCTTGATATTAATCTAAAAAAGATCAAACTAAAATTATTTTCAGCCATCAATTTACTGCTGGCATTTCGTTTTCAGTTCTATAAAATAGTAATATTTTACTAACCTCACAACACGTTATTTTTTTTTGGATCATTTTAAGATATCCATCCTGAATTTGATCATAATGCATAACATGTTTCGAGAAAAGTTGCGTTCAGAATAAGAATATTAATAAACATCGGCTTTTGCTTTCAACAACTTGCAAAAAGCATGTGCAGTATTCTAATTCGTCACGGATAGATCTTATATTAAGCAAGTTCAAATTTTCAAAAACCTGAAAAATCAAGCACTAAAGAATTAACCATCTTACTTCACATGCGGCACATTTCTTTACTGATTATGTTTATGGCCGTTACGACTCTTTGCGCATAAATTATTATTAATAAATTTTTTAATCTTAAAAAATAACAGCACTGTCAGCCTCATAAGACCTTTCCTTTAGTTAATTTTAATTCTCCCTGCTTCACTCCTGACGCAAAGTTCCTTCTACTTCACAATAAAACCAATTGCAGTAAACTTACGGCTACATTTGTGTGCATGACTCTCAGGAACAATTTACCCGATTAAATTAATTCATGTAAACATCTGTGATGTTCAAGAAGAAAAAGCATCTGCTAACAGCACTCGCAAAAAGCGAAATAGTAATATCGCTTCACCTTATATTGCTCGCATTGCTGTTCTTTGGCAAACCTTTTCTTTTGCGCTGCAGCCCTAAAACTCCCAATAGAAGATTTCACTGATGTATTTCTGTCTAAAGCAGTGCACATGTGGCGCACCTGCCCATCGTGTCAGCGTTGTCGCACCTGCGCTCCGGGTTGTCGGCAACGCGTCGATATGGCCAACAGTGTAAAATACATTCTGTGCAAAACACTTCCTAGCCACGAGTGGGTTTCGAACCCGCCGCAGCGTCAACAAACTAGCTTACCTCGCGACTGCATAAAACCGCTGGGTCGGGCCTCCTAACATGTTGTTGTTGTTGTTGTTGTTGCCTTGGTGGCATGACACATACAAACGACGGGGGATTGGCAAGGGTTGAGTGGGGAGATGCCATAAAATAGGGCAAACTGGTGACAAGCTAATGATTGTGCCTTGGGAGAAATTTCATAGTAATTTAAAAGAAAAGGAAGAAACAAATTATCGGGAAAGATTATCTGAGAATTAAATTACTGAATATATGAATATACCCAAACGCTCTTTTAAACGTGGAATTTTCGGAAACAATTAGCAAGGAAATCTGCCGGTAGCTGTTATATAATTTTGGAGGTATTCGTAAACTTGATGCAATGCCAAACCCCTGGCGCTCTCACCGATAGAGAGGAGGAGAGAAACCGACAAAGTGAGGCCCACCTTTGTAATGGGAATTTCTAGGTGTGCTCTCCTGTGATGTGCAAACCTCTGGCAAGAGAGTAGGAAATGCTCCAATGTCTTGACCTCATCCAAAGCCGCACAAAGGTTTGTGGGACTGAACCCGCATCTAAATAAGTAAAGATTTAAATAGGGAATCCCGCACCGCATGAGTGTCATCGCTACTTCACACTGTCGGGTTTTACACGCACGAGCCTTTTGTGGGTACAGGAGGTGTTGGTAGTCAACAGTAGAGAGTAAGGGGATTGTTGCACGTGGCGGTTATAAACCGAAAACGCTAAAATCGAGTCATACTGAAAAGAACAAGATTAGGGACGCTACAGGCAACAGGTGCATTTAGAGCTGATTTTACCAAAAAAGTCTGCTGCTTCATTTTGTAAAATACCACAGTGGCCTGTTATCCAAACGAAGCGCACCTCTTTCACTCATCCAGGAACAAAAATCTTTGGCTGCGTTTTTATGGAGGAAAAACGCTAAGGCGCCCGTGTGCTGTGCGATGTCAGTGCACGTTAAAGATCCCCAGGTGGTCGAAATTACTCCGGAGCCCTCCACTACGGCACCTAATTCTTCCTTTCCTCTTTCACTCCCTCCTTTCTCCCTTCCCTTACTGCGCGGTTCAGGTGTCCAACGATATATGAGACAGATACTGCGCCATTTCCTTTCCACAAAAAAACCAAACCAATTAGTTAGCGTCTCAAAAAAGCGCTTCTTGTGGACTCCAGCGCCAACAAAACAAAGATCCAATCTGAGAGGAAAATCACCTGAGAAACAGTTGTGGGAATTTTCAAAGCTGCCAGCCCAAGACCCAAAAACTCTGCTAGAAATATGGTTGTGTAATCTGGGACTCTAACCGAAAAGCTTCACGAGAAAGAAACTGAAGAAATACCAACTGCTGCCTTCGGCCAGGCCCCAGACGCATCTGTAGCAATCACAGTATGTTGCGGGAAATGGGCAAGGTGATCAAAGAGGAGTCCAGTTGATGTCCTTGCAGGCAGATGCTTCGCAATAGGTGGGAAAATATAACCAAAAGCAATATCCACAGGGGACGCTGCCCAACCTACTCTGCGTACAAGTTTGAGATCCATACCAATGTTGGATAAAAGGTTCTGAGTAAAAACAACTTGAGGGAGGCGGAACCTTGGCCAATGAGGAGTGAGAAAGAGGGCTGGGTGAGAGACGAAAATATGTGTAGCCACACCAGGAGCCGAATAAAATGCCCGCAAAAAAGTGCTGACAGTTAAAAGGTGAAAACGGGAGTTAAGGTCGGGAATACAAGCCCCCAGGTACAGAACTGCGGTGGAAACTGATTAAGGGAGACCTAGGCAGAGGCGCAGTGCGCGCCTTTCTAAGAGCAGCAACGGTAGAAGCTTATATTTAGGGGAGCCAAAAAAAACCTATGCAGCCAAATTCCAAAATGGGTCTGACATAGGCTTTGTAGAGAAGTACAAGCGTGCCCCGGCGCTTACCAAATTTCATATTACTTATTCGTAGTAGCCTACCTAGTGCACGCTCACCTTTCTCAACGTTAGTCTTGATGTGGGGCCGCCAATCCATACTGGCATCATAAAAGACGCCTAGATACCTCAACGATTCTACGTGAGGTATGCCGTCCGAGCCATAGTGTAGCGATATATACAGAGGCATGTTCGTTTTACAAACCAGTACGATTATTTTGTGCGCATTTAATACCAAATTTAATGTATCCAGCCAAACCTCGAGCACATTGAGGTTGTCCTCGAGAGAACGATATAGGGCATGAATGCCTGCTGCAGAAGCAAAGAAGGCTATGTCATCTGCATAAACATATACTGTAACATCAGGGTGTACTGGAATGTCGCACATCAGCAGATTGAATAGAAGTGGCGAAAGTACAGAACCTTGTGGCACGCCTCTGGTCTGGGCATAGGTGTCTGAAGTGAAGGAACCGTCAGAGCAAAAGAACTGCCGCCCTGTTAAAAATTCGCGGATTCATGCATAAATGTAGTACGGCGGGTGTTATTAATGCTAATTTAGAGAGAAGGATCGAATATTCAATACTGCCGTACGCTTTAGCAATGTCAAGTGTCACTAAAGCTGATACTTCATTCTTGCGCATAGCAAGGCGGACTCTGCTCTCTAAATCGACATGGGCAGACCACATGGAGCATCCGCGGTGAAAGACATCCTGGGCAGAGCTCAATGCGTTGTCTTCTGAAGCATGCGCTGATAGGCGGCTGTGTGCAATTCTTTCTATGGGCGTTATCAAATTGGATGTTAGAGATATCGGCCGAATGTTATCAATATAGGAAGCCTTTCTTTGTATCCTTTAAGGGCAATATTATTTTCGCCACCTTCCAGGATTGCGGCAACCATGCAATTTCTAATGATGTATTGACCAGATCGAGGAGGTCCTGAGTGAAGTCTTGCGCTAATATTTTCAACATACCGACCGTAAGACCATCCCAACCCGGAGCTGAGGATTTCATTAAAGAAACTGCAGTTGTTAACTCGGATTTGTCAGCCACAACATAGTCTGAGCAGGGGTAGGGGCGAACAGAGGGACTCTACGCTGGTCCTGAAAACGTGAAGCAAGCCCTTGAGCAATTCACTCTAACTCATCTTTCGCCTCATGTGGACAGAGCACCACCGAGCCGGTCACCTGCATGGCTGAGGAGTTCACGTTGCGTTCCATAAAACGATACAAAGCCTTCCAATTTCTTGGGTTTCACAAAAATGTGTTCAAAATTTGATTGTAGTCATCCTTTGCCTTTGCTATGGTTCGTTTAAACGAGCCCGAGAAAAATTCGTAGTTGATCCAATTTGCCGGGCTCTGATTTGCGAAAGGGTCCTCCACGCTGCTTTCCTACGACAGAAAGCTGTCTCACACGCGTCATTCCACTATGGGGATATTGAATTAGTGCAAATAGCAGAACCCACAGTGAACTGGGAGCTCTCCGGAGCCTTCAAAACTGAAGAAAATACTCGCTGAGCCCTATCGGTCCTACATGAACGAGGATCAGATGTAAGGGAGGCGCACGAAGATGATTTGTAGGCTTCAAGACTAACTAATTTTCGGGCAGAACCATGATCTCAGAGGGGGCTCACCAATAAGGTGAAAGTAATTGGCAGGTGGTCACTAGATGTGCCGCAGTCAATTGTGGACCATGCCCCTATACCTACCCCTCTTGCTGCCAAGGACATATCGAGAACTGAGCGCGAGTGTCTGCGCATGAAGGTTATGGCCCGAGAATTGCAGCACCGCACATCATTTGCTGACGTTCATGCCCATAACATATGTCCATGTGAATCAGTATAGGAACCCCAGACGACGGGATGTTAGTTGAAGTCCCCTGCTTTGATTACCCTGCTAGAGTTTGCAAGTAATCTGTCTAGGTGGTCTGTTCTGCATACTACATTTTGAAAATAGACGTTCGCGACGGTGACAGTACCGCAGTGCGGCAAAGTGAAATCTATAGCTGGAAGCTCGCAATCAGAATGCATTACTTTTTTTAGTTATTAATGCCCGGTGACACAATTTTGAAGAAATCAGGGTCACCAACCCGCCGCCCCTATCATTTATGCGGTCCACACAGAAAACATGAAATCTGTTTAAAGAAAAGGAATTTACAGGGGAGAAGCAAGTTTCTTCCAAGAGCACAATATCTGGGTTATGAGAAGACGGAGTTTTTAAGTCAGGAAGAGAAGATGCAATAAAGCGGCAATTCCATTGGAGAACCTTTACACCCGCCTTGATGTCTATTCGAGAATACAGGCTGAAACAGCCTCTTGTAGAATATCTGACTTGGAAGACACTCGAGAAGGCCAATTTTTTTTCTTGACCTGAGGAACGGAGGACTTAGAAGGAGAGGTGGAAGCCCGACGCTTCTGCGTAGGACAAGCCATTTCTACATCAATAGTGCAAACAGTGTTGCGAGAAAGACTTACAGGGAAACTCTCGAGACGCGGCACGTGAGACGGCACCTTTGTTGATGACGTGGCAACAAAGCTTTAGCTCTGGCTTGCTGTGATTTTGAAGCTGGTGGAACTACAAACTGAGGTTGATAAATAGCTTGATTTGCAACAATATCAGACAACGCCTGCCTGAAGTTTCTGAACATGCGCTCGGCCACCACTGAGAGTGCTTTTTTGACGGTTGACACTATTGACGCAGACAATGTGGCCTCGAGTTAAGGAGTAAAGGAACGGACAACCTGGCTTATGAATGTTTTTTGCGGTTAATGAGTGCATAAGCATCTGCCCGTGAGCAGCGATTCTGCTCAAATAATTCTAATAAGCTTTGCTCCTGTAACCGACTTTCACAAGTGGCATCATCGGCGCTGTGACTCTTACTGCGTATGCAACAGCTTGGATACTCAGCGGTGCAGCTGTCGGAAGAGTGACCTTCGCCACACACCCTGCATCTGGTCGCCGACTTACAGGCTCTACCACTATGTCCAAATCTCTAACAGTTGGTACATTGCAGGGGTCGAGGATGCAGCGGGTCCACGCGGTAGACAACTGGCCTAATTTTCAAATCCACGGGGCATGTGCGACCAGCAAAAGTTGTTATGACTGACTCCGTTGCAACACGTACGCCAGCCATCTCGCGAGAGCAGCGGTATACAGCAATAATTCCCGCCCCGGCTTCCTGGAACACCTCCAAAATTTCTTCAATTGAAGATGACGGGTCCACTCCACGGACAATGCCCTTAGTTCACGCAAGCTGCTCAGGAATGAAGGCTTTAACCGGAAGAGAAGCGAAGGTTTTACACCGGAGCAGATCCGACACACACTCAATGTTTGCCGACTTACAAACAATGCCACTCCTTCCAATAGGTCGCACTTCAGAAATGCCGAGATAGTAAATGTTGAGATTTTTCAGTTGTTCCTGTATTGTTTTCGGATTCTTCATTTTTAGAACTCCATCTCCAATCGGTACAAGCGACACGGGAACAGATTCGACACCATTTTTTAGAAAGGAATTCAAAGCCAAGCTTTGGGTCGGCAGGCTGGCGAACCAAGCTGCCCAGCCTCCTCCCGGGGAGGTGAAAGACATGCCTACACACAGCGCGCCGGCAACCTTACATCACCCGAGACAGCACAGCTACCCTGCACCCTGGCAAAACCCCCACGAACGTGGAACGACCTCAACAAAGGAAACGCCCGGCATCACCAGGAAACGAACCAGGCAGGTGATGACGAAGCAGCAGCAGCCGCGAACGAACAGGTTTCGAGGTGGCACCTGCCGAGGTGGCCATCATTGAACGTATTTAAGCGCCAGTCTCTCGCGTTGTCCTTTCTATCTCGTCATCTTCATCAACTTCTATGCGTCCGCAGTGGGTCCAGTACACACCGCTATCGCTTTGCCCTCTAAAACCGACACCCGAACAGAAACTGAAGGGAAAACCGAAGTGCAAGCGCACTTAACATCTGGCCTAAACACGCTATGTTCTCTGTAATTGTTTTGGCCTGAAGTAATGATTTGTTGTTTATCTCTTCCAAACCTTGTTTTAGTGTTCTTATTTTGACTCTTTTTGTTCATCACACGTTCACGTGCCATTTACACTAACACGAAAGTTAACTTCAAAGCATTAATTTTGTGATTTACACTGATCGAGTGCAATGTAATCGTTTTTTTATAACTCTGCGTTGCTGTTGACTTTATGTTGTGTTTGACGCAAGTTCAGCGCAGGAGGTTGCTCTGACAATTTATAGCCCGGGGACTTTGTCCTGTAACGAGATGAGATGAATAGAAATTTAAACAAAACTGAAAGATTAAACTTGTGTACGGAAGATGTCAGTCAGCAGACACAAATTCCGATTGCACTGATAATGCTGGGTTGCAAAGCGTGTATTGTAGATTAGAATAGCCTGCACAGAAAAATATTTTTGTTTTCGCAATGTGAACTGCGACGCATTTGCTGTGCCCTTACGTTCAGCACTGTTAATTTTGTTTTTGACACCACAACCAGCATTTTTGGCGCAGTTCTTTGCGATGATGAGGTGACAGAAGGCATGACTTCATGGCTATGTCATGACTGTAACAAAAAGAAAATCTTAATATGCGCCCCGTTTCTCTGTCGCCAAGCGAGTGTAATACCTGTGTGCATATTGCTACGCTGCGTTTAGGTCGTTGCTTTTATCTTTTCTTTTATTCTTGCAATAAAACACATTCGCACAGGACCAGTGATAGCTGAACGCCACGTAGATCACATTTATAGTTCGCTTAAATTATTGAATTTCCACCTACCGTGATCAGAGCCGTATACGTGAGGGTACTCCTACTAAAGGAAAAGGCACTGATCAACAGTACAGCTATACAAACAGAAAGAGAGGCAAAATGCGAAAGCGTGACCAAAAAAAAATAAGATAGGAAATCAGCTTTGCTATACTTGTAGGGGGGGGGGGGGGATGAGGAGGAGGAGAAGCGGTCGATTTTCGATTTCGTGGAGACGGCTATCCACTGGGCGATCACTGGAGATTATGAGTTACCGCGGGGCGTAGGTGGGCGTCCTCCTTAGCCAAAAAACAATGACTACTGTGTGGAAAGTCTTCCCGGAGCGTCCAACCACAAAAAGCAATTACGCCGCCAAGCAGCACAGGTGCCGTTTCTTCAAGGGTCTGTTTTGTCTATTTGTTTATAGTGTTCATTGCTTTTTTTTTACTTCTAACACTGGTTCGTAATAAGGAGCGTGAACCTAGGTCATACAGAGATATAGAAAAAGGCAGGCACGGCTGAAAATTGACTTTATTTTCTTTGTTCTTCCAGTTGCCCAGAGAAGGAGCTTTGATAAAAGCAGTCATCGATGAAATGTGACCTTGATGACGACCACGGCGTTATTAGCGATTGATCTGCGCAACCCCTCGAACGCAGAAGGTATATTTAAGACTAGAGAGACACTTCTGTAGGGCCGTTTCTGGCGTTAATTCATAATTTCATGAAATCATAAACTTCTTAGCGTCACAAGAAGTGCATCGTATGGATTGGAAGCTTGAGAATTACGAAAAAAAAATGGTACCTAAGAAGGTCGTGATCAGCTAATAAACTTTAGAATAGCGCCAATTTGAGAATAGTTAAAAGATGGGTTGCTCTTGATTTTTACGCTATCGGAGCGCCCAAGAGTTTCGTCATTTAAACCAGTATTCGAATAGTCTGCTTGGAACAAGGTGTGTAGCGTAGCTTGCTTTCATTGAACTGATTAAATCTGGTTTGGTGCTTACTGGCTTGCAAAATAATAATTTTTAATTCCATAACTAAAAGCTTAAATAGCGAATGTACCAATTCATATGCTGCCTCACTACCCTCAACAGCACGACTTGCATCACGCCTTTTCAATCCCATAGCTTTCAATTCCTTTAGACTATTTTCGCGCCTAAAGAACTGTCGGAATACCATACACCGGAAAGGACCTCAAATTGGAAATCTGGAGCGACCGTACTTTCTGAGGGAGCTATGAGAGTGACCACATAAGACAGATTAAAATCGAAAACAAGACCGCGCAAGTACAGAAGAAAATACTGAATGACAGTTACCGCTAAGAAGCCCAAGATATACCATGATACATTGATATCTGCAACCGTCAGATTACACGAAAGGCTTGATTGTAGTTTACTGTCAGAATTTTGCAGAAGTAATAAAAAAAGAAATAAAATAAAATCGGAAAAGAAGCATCCTGCATACAGACTGAGATACAATACGAGAAAATAAAAGAATCGGTGTTAAACCAAGTTATTGACTGGCATGCACTTATCTCGTCTGAAAGCTGGTATCAGCAATCAAAACAAGCTTTGATTATAGATATCTGAACTTGCATTACACTAGTCACGCTCCGATCAGCACTTTCATATAAATGCCACAAAAATTTTATGTGCGCATTGCACCGGAACATTTATAGCACCGCTGTAATTAAAAGCTTCGAAAAATTGCAATGCTTCCAGTCAAGTATGTTCAAGCAGAGCATATTGCAAGAGCAAGACAGCGAAGTTCATGAAAAGAAAGAGCGCGGGAGAGCTCGTTATGGAAGAATAATGGGACGTCAGCATCAAGAGAAGACACCCCGCCCATTACCAACAAAAAGCAAAGGATTGAGAGAACCAACATGCATAGTGAACGAGAACTAAAGCACACAGATGCAGCAGTACCCGAGAAACGAGCTGCCAGGGGGACTCATCTTTTCTGGAGGCAGCCGCTGAATAATGACTCGAGAGGTCGCTCATCGAATCCAATTAATAAGGGAGGCCAGACAACGTGGGCGCGGATGGAGGGACGGGGGAGTGCTTTTCAAAGACCCCGCGGGAGGGCATCGATAGGCGAGAAGTTCAGTTTCCTGCAGACGCAAGATCATCAGTGCTCCGGGAAGCAGGTTCGTCATTAACATCACTTTCTCGGTTGTCGGATATGTTTCTGCGCTTCGAACGTGTGTTGAAGGAAGCGCTATGAGAGAAAGGAGATCCTGTATTCCCTGAAAGGAGACAAGAACTGAAATCGTAAATTTGTTCGGTTTGGTCTACCTCCAGGTGGTACATTAATGTACTGGCTGTGAGATACAATTAGTAGCACGATACTTCGTGCATGATTATGTGCAGGAATAACGCTAGAATAACACTGATTTCCAGCTCCACGGCTGCGCTAAGACAACACGAAACCGTTTTAACGCGATAGGGTGACAACTCCCGTCCGGCGGTAAATCCGCCCTCGGCGTCGTTGAGACCAGAAAATTCTCATGGGTCGAGAGGGTAGTGATGTAAATGTGATGTAAGCGCGAATTACATTGCAGGCACACTAAGGTCATTAGGGCCACTAATTAAAGTAGCCAATTATTGTCGACTGCAAAGACTAATGAAGTGGTGTGTCTTGACAAAAAGCGTGTCGATATCTACGAAAGGGTGCGTCAGTGTGCTCCCAGACGGCCGTAGAGAACATTTAATGGTATCGCGTTATACATTTAGGGTCAACTCAAGTGCCTCCAAAATATTTAGTGCTTTAGTACTAAGATCCACACACCCTGATTCGCACCTGTCTGTCTGGCCGGTGGTTAGCCCGGTTACCTGGCTGACAAGGGAACCTGTCTAAAGGCTGGTTGACCCCAAAAACCGAATATTTTACAGAACTTTTGGAGCATTTTCAGGACGCAGCTTCCTTTAAAGCCGAGCTTTAAAGGCCGTAAAGTTCGCCGCTGATGTAATAGCGGGGGAGCGCCAATCGCCGCGGCTGTCAGCTGCAATTACCTCTCCTCTCAAGAGGAAACAGGTGCGTGTGCAACTCACTGCCTAGTTACGCGACCTTGCTTCAGAAAATCACCACTAACACCTACGCTAAAACGCTCACTTATACCTGGCAAAAGATCCATTAGCGGCGTTTCCCCAGATGACTACCGCTCTGAACCACAAAGAGGCGCAGAGTGAGCACATTCTAATGAAAGGTACCCAGCCAAAACAGAACCATTAGATCAATCCAATAATCATCGAGACTGTCATTTTTTTTCCTCTTGAGCAGCGTGAGTGAACATTTGATCGCCTGCAGACTACCGTTCAGGAACTTTAACATGGACTGGTCCACAGTGGTGGTAACTATGCCAACCATGGACCGGCTTTAAACGCTGAAGCGGACGTTTCCTTTCTTTTCGTTAATATTTGCGGTCGAAGCTCTTGTTACAACCAGCACCATATTGGTTTATTCAGGGTCGACATGAGCTGCTTGCAGCATTTTGCATTGCGCCGTGAAATCTAGTCATTTATAAATACGGTAGTTCCATACGAAAGTGTGTCAGGACCAGGTACAAGCTATTATATCGGTCGTAATTTAGAAACCAGAAAATAGGAAGCGTGTGAAGGGCAGACCATAGCAACACGTGAAACAAAGCCTTCCGAACAGAACTAAAACAGAAATTTTTATTAATTAATATTACAATGACACAAGGGAGCGGCGTATATGAAGGAATTGAATCTGCATGAATAAAACTCCTAAATTCATCAGCAACGTCGTTTCTCTACACTAATGTGTTCTCTGCCTGACGTAAGCAAAAACTTACGCAATGCACGTGTGTAACTTCGGCAACTGAAGAAAAAAGAAAATAGGCGAAAATATGTTGAAAGGAATAATTGCTGTTACACAGCCACAAAAAGAAATCAGGAAGTCGTTCTGTGATATGTCTGAAAGTTACCCCACACAACTTCAAATAGGCGGTTGCGGTTTTCCTTACTAAACAGACGAGTGGGAGTGAGCCAGGGATGGTGCGACTGCGAGATGGGTTTCTTATGGTTTATTACCAATAACATGCCATTCTGCGGGAAGGATAAAGGATCCAAAGTTGCATCCCTATTGGTATATTGCTTCCACAATCAAAAGCAAAACCTAAGAAATTAGGCTTCACTTTTCAACGCATGAAAAAAGACGGACACATACACATACGGAATTTGTTCAATATAATTTTTCCTTTGGCACCGCGCTCTGCGCGTATGTGCTGTCTTCAGTTCTGTATTTATGCTTGTTCGAAAAATCAACACTTACAGTATCGCCAAGCATTCGACGCTGTTGAAAAACAAAAGGATACCTCACATTATCCGCCTAAGAATGCAAGTGACGTAACATCAGATCGCTGATTCTGACAAGCATTCCCACACAAGTGTTGATATTCAAGTATTCAATGTGCAAAGTGGGAAGAGTTCTCGCATCACTGAAGTTTCTGTTTAATGATACCTACACTCAGTGCTGTGAAAAATAAATCACAGAAAAGTAGCCTACAAGCAAGCATCAGTACTTAATAAAAACTACATAGTTAACCTAATACGAATAAGAGAGCCGTGTCCACAGATGCTGTAGCTCATACATGTTGCTCCACAAACGATCAAAAATACGCGTTTTTAGAGGGGATCCTCTTGGACTGGGTGCCAATTGGGAACAATTCGAAAATATACAACAAGAATGGAATCAGTATTTGATAGCTTCGAGCAAAACAAATACGAAAGCCATGAGGATCCATTAAACTTTGAGAGGTCGGATTTCAGTGCAGTATAGAGTTTTAAGCGTTTGTTTGTTTTCTCTAAAAGATAATGTTTGTTCTCTGTTAGTTTTCATTTCTTCGGCATAAATCGAAGAATTGGCGTAAACATTCCAAAAGATCGTTGAGATGTCATCCGTACTTATATACGCTTTGGCTTTACCTTTTGTCGCAGTTACCGCTATAAATGTTACATCTTTTAAAGCCTTCACTCGTAGCAGCAGCAATACCAGCAACGACAAGTAATCTGTTAAGAAAGACAACATATTATTTCGCTAAGATCTAAAAAAATGTCTTCTCGCATCAAAAGCCATAAGGCATAGCAAGCAGATGGTAAGTAGAAATAGGATAATCAAAATAAGAAATCCATTTTTCGAAGGGCGACCAACTTTTCTTGAAGCTCCTAAAGACCTTCATCGGGACCAACGATAAAAAATGAAAGAAGACTGTGATAACGACGAGCAAGACAAGTTGGCCTGGCCACGGAAGGGGGCATCAGGCGTCATATGCAAAAGAAGCAGCGGACCACCACTGTTCATGGGCGAAAGTTTTCGCCCCTCCGCTCGGCTGCGCTATAGTTCTCGCCCTTATCCACCCGCCCATAAACAAAGAGCTGTATGCACAGTAGGCGGATGGGGAATAAAGCCCAAGCACAATGCTCGAGAAGAGTGCGTGAGGAGAGCGCCAGCAATATCCCCGTTCATGGGGAAGAGGGCGCGAGCCCAAGACATCCGGGAACAGCGAGGGAATTGAAGGGAGAGAGGGGAAAAGGGAGGAGAGCGCGGAAAGCGGACGAAAGAAGGGCGAGCGATCAGGGCCACGGCGGGGGCAATTTGTCTTGGTAAGGAGCCCCTACGCGCCTCCAAGCAGCAGCATCGTCGCGGGTCCCGCGCCGGCCCGCTAGGCGGCGCCGCCTTATGATGGCCAGGCGGGGACGACGTCTTCACGAGGAGCCGGATTATCGGCACTGTGTTATTACCGTCGTTTAACGCCGGGCAATAATGAGCGTCACCAAGGGGGTGTTACGCTACGGGGCCATGCGGAGGAGCATGAACGTGGGGCTCGGGTTTATTTCCATGTGCCCCTTTTCCAACCACCTCTGATGCTTTTCGTGTTTTTTCTAAGTAGTAGCCATTATAGATTCATTGTTATTTGAATTTTTTTTCCGGGCAAGAATATGGAGTAAGGCAGTGCTTATGCGCCTCGTACGGCGTGTCTTGTGTTATAATCGCGAAGCCGAGCATTGCAACTAGTGTGTGCGACTAAGGAAGATTTGTTTTCGCGTCCCGACTGTCGACGAGAACAGAGTCCTTCCCGTTCCCTGGGCACGGACGCACCGAGTGGGTCTTGGGTGGTAATTTCTCGTGAGAAATGGCTCTCGGTGCTAATGCAGTCGCACCACAGAATAGCCTTCAGCGTTGCTCGTGCATGTGATATAAAGCGTTTGTGAAATTACGCCAGCGCCGCTCCGAGTCTTTCGAGTGTTATAGGGTCGTGCAAAATTTGTCGCAACGAAGACGTTGTTACAAGAAGATTTAGGCAGGGATATCATTCTGTAGCGTCGGGGTCGTTTCGAGAGTTATGGCCGAACCTTGGGCAATAATTCTTATTGTCTGCCTACCAATTTCAAGTCGTTATCTGTCGAAAGATTCGGCCAATTCTCAACAAGCTGCTTTCATATTTGGTCACGCTCGATTTTGTGAAGAATTGTAACCATTATTCTTGGGTAACGGTACCTGACATTAGATAACAAATTCCTACTAAGGTACAACTGTGCACAGGACAGGAACACTGTCGATAACTGAAACCAAACTACCTTATGCTTCGACAGAAACCTCTCCAGCTGCGAAAGTAGGCGAGAGCCCCCTTACCGGGCCAAATGATTTAAGATGTCATATACAATAAGCTAGCGATTTGGCAACGTGCGGAGAAACAAGTCGGTAAGTAGAACTGATAGAAAAGCTTAAGAGAACAACATGAATCAATCTGCTTTGCGCACATCTTCTGAGTACACGAAACACCAAGAAAAGAATTTCACGTAGTAAGGAAACTTCACTCATTGATGTTTTCTATGTGACCGTGAAGCAAACGAGTTGGGTTCTTAGAACGAAAATATTTTAACAGACATAAAACTTATCACACTCCATGAATGTTGTGCAGAGCTGAAAATTAGATTACAGTAATTCGGTACGATCAAACTCAGTGGACATTTTTTTTCCGATTTCCCCGGATGAATTCCCTTACATGCCTGCTTACCGTAAAATGTTTCCTTACGATTTTTAATGGTCTTGTATTATTCCTTCTCGTGCTCTAGCGTATATATTTCAACGAAGCTATTATGGCAGATTATATTTTTCATATCGTACACGATACATAGCGCTAAGAATAATGGAGCCCTTGGAAAAACCCCAGGTGTTCGCGAAAGGAAGGAAAATTACTTACTCAACTATTCTTCCTTCATGCAATACGCGCCAAAACTTTTCTTCTCCAAATTTAGGACCTCTGTCTTTTTTGTCCCTAACCCCCCCCCCTAATCTTGTATTCAATGGAGAATGCTAGGGAGGACTTTACTTGAATGGCGAAAATGCTCTTAGAACGACTGGGTTTCTAGGGCTCTAGGGCTGTAGCGATGGCCGAGTAAGCCACATCCAATAATAATAAGCTTGGAAAACTAAAGCTGAATCCTCGATGGCGGTCATCCAAACCATTGCACTGCAGTGAAGTCTCCTCGGCGCTTCGCGTAGACATGCCCGCCGTCCGGGTCTTACGCGCAGTAACGAAAGTCATTTACAAGCACGTTATCTCAGATCCATTTCAAAGACAATGCCTGCCTCACTCGACGCGTCCGCGAGTTCACTTTTCTAGAAGGAAGCCCTTCTCCTAGTTCGCAATCTCGCTGAGCCTCGTGCCGTTATTCTCTAGGCGGCGTTGACGACTAGGCTTTAGGCAGCGGTCGTTTTAGGACACCCGTGTGAAGAAGGGGCAAGCGTTCTCTCTCTCTATGGGTCTAACACCACGTCTTGCGCGGAGTCATTTCACAAGAGATAGTGACTGAAATGAGGCTGGGCTTGCCGTCATTGTGGCGTGCCCTTTTTCTCCACATCTTGCCGTGGCTTGAAATAAAAAAGGCAGAAGTAAACGGGAGGATTTTCTAAAGTAGCCACGAATTCAAATCCTATCTTTCTGAGAGCACTCGTTATTTGTAAGATAGCCACAGTCATGAAGAAATTGGATGGCAGAGGCCTTCCCGCCAAGAGACCCTTTCCTTGAGTCGGCTGCGCGGTTAGCCCAGAGAGGATTTGTTTGTTGATTTGAATGCTTGAATTTAGATGAAAAAAAAGCGTAGTCTAGCACATGACTGACAGCATTGTGGCCTATGACAGAAGAAGAGTTTGTTGAATAAACTGATTAGATTTACAGCTTCAGCATCTCTCTGTCTTGATATATAGAGACAGAGCAGGTGCAAAGAAAACCGACTGTCACTTTTAAACGGAACACGCGCAGATGATCACGTTACTTCGATGTCTTTCTTGAACTATATATTCATAGATGGCTAATAATTTTACTTGAAAACAAAAAAAGCAAACTCTTGTAGTGTTTTTGAATGCCACCTAGACACGCTTAAATATCTTGTTTTTTCATTTCAACCGCCCCAACACCTGCGATTTCAGACATCTGCAGTCTTAAACGCTGCCTGCCTTATCTTTCTTTCATTCGTGTGGAAGTTTCCTGAAAGCAAGGCGCCCCTTAAAATACTCCGTATTTCAGCCGTACTCATAGCGTTCACTTAGTCAAGCAAACAAACGTAAACTCTAAAATCAATGTTACCATCAAAAGCGCTGCACCCACTTCAGCACTTCTATCAAAAAGGGCCAATAAAGTTGTCATTTTTGTTTTTGCATTTGTTAACACGATCTAATGAAGTGTGAACGACAAAAGCGCTTGGTTTCATACGCCCTCTTTTCCTATCAAACTTCAATATGTTCAATGAAACTAAACACTAAAGACAAAGAAAAGTAGCAGCAATTTGCAGCTACACAAGACACGAACTGGTTATTTGCAGCGTTCCAAAACGCATATACTTCACAGATCTCGCAGAAACGACGGCGCTTGCATTAGGCACGATAGCGCCAACAATGGATCGCGTCAGGAGTGGGGCGGTTTCAATCGAGTAATTTCTCCTACCCATTGTGCGGCTGTCGCCGAGTTCATTACGACCGTCCCTGCGCACTTCTTTCGGCCGCCCCCGCTGATGCTGCCGCTCTTTCCTCTGTCGGCGCATATGCCACGGCGTTTGCTCAATAGCGGTCACCGCAGCTGTCACCGCTCGCTCCTTCACTGTCTCCCCAGTGCTCGTATGGAGACGAGCACCCCGGGAGATCTTGTTCTCCGGCGGCTCGAGTGGTTGTGCCATCAAGCGAATCCGAGGACGCTGTCCTCGTGAGTGTAGAGAGCGGCGACGCATCCGTAAGCGCTCCGCGAACGCATCGTTAGGCCGGTCGTCATTGAAAAGCGAAAGCCGGGCCGGAGACCGGCGTCGCCGTCGTCTATTGTGCAGCCGTTTTGAGCGACGAGGCGTTTGCCCTGAGCAACTCTCTCGCTTTAAGGCAAACATAAGGCGTTTTTGTTAGCACCTCCTTTCAATGCAATTTTCTTTCATTTCTTTAGTTTTTCGCAAATACAATGAAGTATTTCACTCCATGAGATCTGCATCTTCGCCATGCTCTTTTTTTACTTTTCCTGGTTTGCATAGTTCCCTTATTTTCTGCTTAAAATATTCCATTCGTGTTCGGTATGCTAATGTCAAATATTTTAGAATGATTGGCTTGGTGGGACTTAAAAGACGCTTTGTAAGTATAGAGGCACTTTCGTACGCAAACAGTACCCAGATGCTGAATTTTCAGCCTCGCAAATACTGTAGCCGTTCAATTTCGACTGTCGTCGAGGTCGGAACAATGCTGTACGATGCCGCTACGTTTTTCTGCGCATTTAATCTGCATAAGAGAGCAAACTCAACACAGAAAACACATGCTATTCGAGATTGCCACGGAGGAAGCTGTGAAGTACTCGTAGGGCGTCAGACTAAATAAAATTTAGCCAATGTTGCGCACGAGCTTTCCTGGATTCTTTGAGACTGCAGGAGCCCCTTTATAGGCTTTGATGCCTACGCACATTACATTTCAAAATACACCCGAAGGAAACAGCACAAAAAGGGCGCATATTCATTGCTTGCAGTGACACTGTAAAAGCTCTCCCAAAGCTAGCGGACAAACGAGACAACGCAAGCCAGTTTTTGGGAAGGCCACTTCGGTGTCCCCTGGTCGACGGACAGCCGCAGGTGCACGGTGAAGAAACTGTTTTTAAGGCGATAGCCTTGAATGGCTCATACTCAAAAGAGCTACAACTGGGGCTAGTTGGAAATGCATCCTTGAAGGTATTGGTGAGCGCTACCAAAATACGGAAAGGGACGAACACACAAGACAAGCGCTTGTCTTGTGTGTTCGTCCCTTTCCGTATTTTGGTAGCGCTCACCAATACCTTCAAGGCTCATACTCGGTGACCGTCCGCTCGTTACATCGCCACCTAGGTCACGTGACCTTGTGATGGCACGTGACATTGAAATGTCACGTGATCTTATGTTCACGTGAACTTAAAATCAACGAAAGATCTATAAATTAAGTAAAAATTTCCAACTGCTATCGCCTCCCCGCAGTTAGGAGATATCTAAGTGCCTCCAACGAATTTTTTACTGAGCTGACAGAGATAGAGAAATGAGGGTGCGGTTATGACATACATTTGAAGGAAGCCAACAGTCACCGAAACCAAGGAGTGCAATAAAAAATGTTTCTGTCTTCTTTCGTGTGTAGCGTTAATCAGTCAAAGACGAATAACGTAATTACTTTTTTGTTAGAAAGGTAACCGATTAGGGAGGTGAAGAACAAACAACCACAAAACACACCCCGGTGCGATCCGAAACCACCGGCGGCTTGTGGTTGTTTCCTCTTCTACATTCTATTTATCTATCTTTCTACCAAAAAAGTAATTATGCTATAGGTCTATTATTGATCAACACCAAAAACGAAAAAGTTACAGATTTCATTATGTTTTCCTTAGAATTGATTAGTGTTTTATTCCTTCATTTATCTTTCTCTAAAATCAATTGTTGCAAAAGTTCTCTTTGTGTATTGTAACATCTTTCAAGAGTAAATCTCTTCATCGGCTCTGATATGTGATCTGTAGTTGCACTGTATCATTCCTCTGCAGCACAAATGTTGTTACTTAGTTAACCCTTTTCTCCGATCTATTCTCTGCCTTCTCGCCGATGGTAGCTAGCCACCAAATGACCTCCTCCGCCCCTCTTTCCCCCACTCCCTTGTAACTTGGCATTTAGGTTTATGCTGACTTTGTCACCTGAAACCAAGGACATTTCCTGTGAGACCAGAAAAATTATCTCTGCACTCTCCTGGTGCGCACTGGTACGCACATAATTTCTGCGCATGTCACAATAGGTTATCGCAGCAATGAACTGTGGGGACAGTGATATAAAGGTGTCCCTGCTATTGTCATCTACTTTTACTTCTTCGCCATCAGTGACGTCATTTGTTCGATAGATATTAGGCACCCATTGCTGTTCCAGTCTATCTGTGCTAATTGTTTCTAGGGTAAACTTTTCATAACCCTTGGTATTCGGCGCTGGCGTTGCACACTGTTCACTAAGCGCGAAGTGTGACAACAGCCAAACAAGCGCACAAGTTGATGTTATCGGTGGTAACAATCTGCTGTAGCTGCTGTAACGTCCACAATGAATAAGAGACAGCCGCTACAAATGTTTCTTAATTCTAGCATTTGTTCCCATTTCAGACCACAGCGTGATTCAAGTTTTTGCTGAAGGTAAGTGGCTTCAGCTGCGAATGAATATAATTAAGTACACCCACTTAAAAAATAATCAAGCGCGCTCATTTTATGAGTGTGCGCCCGGGTATTGGAATCTATTAAAAAAAAAGTCAAAGGACACTTAGGGCTGCCACCGCAGTTTCCATCTCCTCCTAACCTCCATCTTCCACGAAAAAGAAGCGGGGCATGATCGTTTCCACAAAATGCTGCCGCGCCATCTACTCCAGCCACTGTGCCTTTGCCGCTGATAAGGAAACAATGCCTAGGGAACTGCCCTTTGGTTACCAGTCTCTGGCGGGTCACGCCTTATCTACATTTATTTCGGACGCTTTTCGCCGCCCAGAGTACCTTTTCCAGTGATCGCGTCCACCACTCTTTTCGAATGCACTGCATTTGTTTTCTTTTAAAACGCCACGACTCCTTCTTCCATTGTGTGAGTTTTCATTTTCTTATTTGTGAGGAACGCCCTACATTATTTATTTTCTAGCTCCTTTTGTTTCCTCACGAGAGCAGCCGAAGGCAAGCTGATGTGCGCAATAAAGCCATTCGGCCTCATAAACGCCACTGGCGGCATCAGGGTTTCCGGAGGTACGGGAAACGACTCGCGCGATAACACTTGGTGAGCGTCTTGCTCGAGACAACGGGCATCGTTGCTAGGAAGTGGCTGCGGGGAGAACAGGAGAGAGACGACGATAAAGGATGCAAAAAGCGAGGGGGGCTATTGAGGAAAGGAACGGAATCAACCGGAACTGGATGCAGAGAGCGGGAGAGAAAGCGCATAGAGAGAGAGAAGGAAAGAGAAGGAAGCAGCAGCTACGCCTGACCGAAGAGCCGGACAAGGGGTAACGGCACTATCCGTTTGAAGAAAGGAATGTAAAAGAAAGAAACGGAGAGACCAAGTTGGGGTGAAAAGGAAGTCGGGGGCGTCAGCGGTCGGCGAGCGAGAGAAGGAGCTACGCAATGGAGGAAAAACGACGGAAACAATCGGAGACTTTCGGGGCGTGTTCTACACCACTGGTCAGCCGTTTCGATGGCGGCGCGGGGCAGCCGGCCGCCGGTGGGGAGGCTGAAGGCGTTTCTCCGGATGTCCCAGTGTAAGGAGGATAAAGGGGAAAAGGGAAGTGTAGCTGCCCAGTGCGCCTTTCCTTCCCAACGTTAGCTCGTTTCCTTCCCCGAGCGGCGTGAAAGAGATTGACACCAGCGCGAGGCGGCCGCGAGAATGGAAGTCGGAAATGAAGCAAGGAAATGAAGGGGCGTTGCGCGCAGCGCAGCGCGTTCCAGCGGAGGTGGAGAGTGTAAGCGGAAAAGAGAAGGCGAGAAGAGGCGTTTCGAAGGGTGTGCTGAGTCTGAGCGCGACAAGAAGGGCCGCGAACGACGCGTAACGGGCCGCCACGCCAATGAAATAAAAATGAGCGCCGCGTCGCGGCATCAGACGCACTGCGGTTAAGCCATCGCACTTTCGGGTAAGGAGGAACGCACACAAGATCGCATCGTTAACCTGACATGCAACCGTACAACGAGAGCATCAGTGTTACAACTCTGAATGCAATCAGAAGCAAGAGCTTCTTCAGAGAATATGGGATCATATACTCTACAGATATCTGGAAACTTTTTGTACGACCAATCAGCGGGTCGTGGTTACATCAAAAACCAGACTCGCAGCCCAAATTCATTCTCCGCGTGCACTGCCTATTCGACGGACCTGTTTGTCATGGTTTAAAGTTTTCTTTTAAATTTTGACACGAGCGAAAATTAAGAGCATATAACTTTACTGCTTGCAATGCACTCCTGATCTACCATGGGAGTACTTTTGTGCTTGTTTTGCACACGTCAAACAGGTTTTTATTTGTGAGTACCGTAAATCAGTATTGGGTGTATACGTCGCGGAACTTACGAGGCATGTAGTAGGTTTTAAGCTGGCAACATTCCTTGTGCATAGCTTTGAATCGATTGCAATGCGTCTTGTTTCATGCAATTTAAACCAGCAGGATGCGAACTGCAGATGAAGCTTGCTACTCGATGCCACTTGGATACAAACAAGAAGCTCTGAAGGAAGGAATGAACCAAAGATAACCGAACGTACTACTGCTTTAATTATCGCCGGGACAGTACACAAATAGGAACAATTCATTAAGTTCCTTCTCAGCGTCCTGCTTGTCATACAATAAGCGCAGGTTATCTCAGCAAGTGAATACATCAAGCTTTCCACATTGGCACACCCGATCAAAGTGCTTTTCCGTGAGCAAGTAGTTGCGCTGCCTCGATAAGTACTTTTCCTTATTTTTATCTGGCCGCTCAGTAGGGCAAAGACTTATCGCTTGCTTGTTTAGTTGGCAGCATGTACCCGCGGTTGTCCAATACAAATCTGGCTCAGTGGGTGCGATTATAAGCTCTTAGAGCATACATCGAACGCTGAAACGTGAAACTAGGTCAAGGATAAAATGCAATAACGTCCCGGGATATTGGCCCAAACGATACCAAGGGTAATGAAAACAGGGGAAATGAAGCATGTGTGCCGGCAGGGCAAGGCAAATGGAGTAATGATGCAGAACAAAGAAATTGCGAAAATCATTCATTGCTGATATGTTTTCACCGAAGACAGCTCTCCTTGCTTCATGTGACCTCTGAATGGCCTCGAGCCTTCAAGCCCTGCTGCAGAATCAATGAGGGGAGTTTCCATTGGTTTAATGCGTTTGTGAACGATTATTGAGAAGTTAGTTAAATGTATATTTTGAAAGTCTCTTGCAGGTAGTTAGTAAATGAGCACTCCTTGCGTATATATATATATATATATATATATATATATATATATATATATATATATATATATATATATATATATATATATATATATATATATATATATATATATATATATATATATATATATATATATATATATATATATTAAGGAAGCCAACAGTCACCGTAACCAAGGTGCATATGGGAATGTTCTTATTTATTTATATATTTTTTAAATTTCTAGTGCCAATCAATTGGTGTAAAGAAAATTATTTATAAAGCAGCACAAAAAACAACCATGCCGCCTGTAGGATCCGAACCCACGACCTCAGAATATCACGTCCGGTGCTCTTACCAACTGAGCTACGGCGACAGCTGTCCAATCTGCTGCTTTCCTGGGTAGATTGGACAGCCGTGTACGCGATGTGTACGCGTACACGTAAGGAATTGTTATAAAAATCATCTTTGTCATTTATGAGCGACGATGCTTTACTAACAATACATATGTATATATAATACACAGTTTCCACATTTTTTGGCTCTTTTTCACAAGTAATTATCGTAGCAGATATAAAATTTACAGACAGCAAAGAAAGGGCGGTCTATGCAGCAGGGAATCAATCATCTCATTTTATTCACTTCGACAATGTTTACCCCTACTCTAATCAAGCTCACATTGAATGAATCTATACAGGTGAATTTTAGCGTATCTAATTTAAGATGTGCGATAAATGGCGTATACGTGACACGGGTTGTTTATTAGCTTGCCTGTTGGCAGTTTATTTCGCGTTTACACTTTTCTTGGAAATGAATTGAGGCACTCCATATCCGTTCTATATTAGAAACTTATGCTAACCGCATGCGACTAGTCCTTGTTGTGCTAATCTAGTTATCCTCCTTACTGCCTAATTAGATAAAACATGAGCGCTCTCCATGAAAAGCTAGTGAATGTAAAGACATATTCTTCCTTACCTTTTCTAACAGCAAAATGCAGCCCAGGAACGAGGATAATTAAGACCATTCCAACAGAGAATATTTAGAGAAAAAAGGAAGCAGTCACAAACGACCTTGCACTTCCAACGCTGCTTGCCAAGGCTGTGCATTCTGATTATTGTGATACATCTGCGTGACTAACTCCATAGTAGTGCAGCCATAGAAGACTCACGCTATTTGTGGGGGTAGAAACGCGAACTCGAACCTACAAAGGAAGGTCGCCTGCAATGGAAGGAGCGGCTGCCAAGGCACAGCTTTCTATGTAGGGGCAGCAAAAAACAGGGCGGCAAAAAAATTAAAGAGACAAAGATAGAAAATATGCACGTCCTGCTTGTTTCGTAAGCAACGCCTTAATGCATTTGCAATGCTTTAAGGCAACAGCAGATATACGGGCGGAAAGAGCAGCATCACTCAAAGCAACATCAAGACGTTCGTGTAGCGCCACAAAAGAGCACCAAGATGACACAAAATATAAAATAAATAAATATAAGTTTCTGCGTGCATCGTTACGTCTCTTTTTCCATTGCTTGAATATCGCGGCGGAAGAAAAAAATCTGTCTCTGGGGAAGCAGCCGAGTCGGTATGAGAGGATTACTCTTCGGAGAGGCATATGAGGAAATAAAGCACCTTGCGTTACGTAGGCGTTATTATGCTCTCTGAAACGGGAGAAAAAACAAGAGACTCTCAGGAATGTGGAGCGGAAGCTTCTAGTGTAACCGGATGACTACACTGTGCGTTGCTGCCGACATCTCCTTCCTAGGCACGAAGCTTTCGCAATAGTTAGCCGAATATTATGAGCTCCTGTTCTGGTATTTGATCTACAGTTATTATCGCATCTAATTGATCTCTTACAATATGTTAATGTCGAAACTTTCAAGCTTTAAATGACGAGTGTATGACTGAGGTATAATTGGAGCAAAAAATCAGGGGGCTCTTTCGCGTTTACTATAGAGAGAGAGAGAGAGAGACTAATATAATAATAATAATAATTGGTTTTTTTGGGGAAAGGAAATGGCGCAGTATCTGTCTCATATATCGTTGGACACCTGAACCGCGCCGTAAGGGAAGGGATAAAGGAGGGAGTGACAGAAGAAAGGAAGAATAGGTGCCGTAGTGGAGGGCTCCGGAATAATTTCGACCACCTGGGGATCTTTAACGTGCACTGACATCGCACAGCACACGGGCGCCTTAGCGTTTTTCCTCCATAAAAACGCAGCCGCCGCGGTCGGGTTCGAACCCGGGAACTCCGGATCAGTCTCGAAAATAAGTTTCGTATAATCATTGCTATAGGTGAGTGCACATGCTGAAGTTGAACGGCAGTGAAAACGTAGAAAGAACGTCGCACAGTCTGTTGTTCACAAAGTAACACACGCGGCCCGGAGGTGTGTTATGCCGTATACCTTGTTTTGGGTGGCGGGATAGTAAGGCTATTCTGAAGCATAGTAAAAACTGCGGCAACGAAAGATAATAAAACTAAACGTTATAGGAAAGTCACCATTTGGACGTATTACATGGGAGACGCATACACAAAGAGAAATAAAATTTGCTCAAATGTGGAGATGAAATTATTGAAATTGCTTTTATTGGAATTGTAAACAATTCGCAAAGCGCTGTCGAAAATTTGTGGAAGAAAAGCTTCGTGTTACTTGTTCTCCACCTACCTTCGCCGGCATACTGCAACGTGAAGTGTTGTTTGCAAGCAAATATTTTTGTTCCGCGACCCGCAAAACTTATTTTCAAGGCAACACTCGTCTTTATTTTATATTTTTTGAAGACGCCTTTTATTGAAGAGAACATTCACCTTTGAATACGCGTCAGTTGCCCAAAATATAATACCGAAATGCCGATATATTTGTAAAACGACTTTAAAACAAAAGAGTTCATATTTGGGGCTCTCTAGGATCTACTCCTACAACTTAAGCTACGTTAGCAATTATGCTATGATGGTGCAATGGCCTTTCTACGTCTTTAAAAATGATGTATGCCACTGTACCATAGATTATACTTAACAAAACAATGAACGAGCATCAGCAACAAAGAAAATTCTTAAAGTTCAGGTGTTCTGTATACTGAGTATCTTTCGCGGCCTTTATGCTGGTAACCTTACTCGGGAAGCAATATCGCGCCTCATTTTAAATCACGTCAACTTTCCACAGCATCCTAGGCGTTTATGATATTACAGCGGAAATAAAACTATGGTTTGTGGTTGAAAACTTCACTCTTGCTAAAAAGATATTTTTGTCCAGCAAGAAGAAGCATCTAACTACTAACAGTAAAGACTATGTGCTGCATTAAACTGAATTTTTTTTTTGAGGGGGGGGGGGGGGGGGTTATGTTTGCGTAAACCGCTATTGCATTAAGCCAATTTTCTAGAATTTTTTTTTATAGAAAGTCTCAGGAATACGTGTGTATGGCCCTTATGGTAACAAGATTTCAAATTTACTCTTTACATCAGCAGGTTTAATACAAGCCAGCCCTCTTTTTGATGGCGGGTGTTTATAAGACGCACTTTGCTCCCCTCAACTAAAACAGAAAGCAAGCAAAGGTTTGAAAGCCTTGGCGGGACGCTTTATGCAAAGATGCCTTTTAGCGAAGTGCCCGTCCGGATGCCGTCGCTTAAAGTTAAGCATTCACGCTTTTCAAACCGCAAGAATTGAAGAAAATATCTTTGCTTATTGTTTAGCATTAAGCATTTTTTTTTCTTGAGAGTGCGTTACCACTTCTTCGAAGCCTGCATTCCTTAAGCAGGCTTTTCGTTGCAAGCTTATATTCTGCCGAAATATATTCAGGTAGCGCGCCGTCGCCGCTAGAATACTGCACTTTTCAGATCAACACACAATCGTTATTTCATCTTGCGATTGAAGTGAAGCACTTTTATCGATGCAAATTCTGGATACACCAACAGCGTTAAGCTGGGGACAGCTTAAAAAACCATGTTGTATGAAAACCTACGCAACAACTTTCCACTCAGTGGTACCCTTAACATGCGAGCGATGTTGAAACGTTTATTAAAAAAACCTTACGGACAGCACAACATGAGCTCTCTTATAGTTTATCTTTTACAACACAAGATCTTGAATTGCACCATGGCCTGGAATCTGATCTAGACCGTGGCGGGTAAACCTACATTTTCATAAGGCGTTTGATACACTTTTACACTCCTTGCTGTTAAGGGAATTGGCAGCCCTGAACATTGGCCGTACCGTTATTGGTTGAGCCGAAACCTATCTACCATCCGGCCAACAGGGTGTAGTTTGGAAGGCGATAATTCGAGTTTCCTAAATGCCCCATAGGTTGTCCTACAAAGTAAACTTTAAAGCAAGTTTTTTTTTTTTTAACGCTGTAATGATTTTTGCTAGAAGTAGCCTTCATTATGTTGTGATCTGGTGACGTTTCTGGGCTGTGCAGAGAACTAGAAATTAGTGCGGTTTTCTCAACTTCCAAAGTGATTTTTCATGGGCTCTTTAATGGGGCTCTAAATGATAAAACGTGAAACTCTGAAACATGTGCTCATGTTCTTTTTTATACGTAAATAGGCAAGTTCATACCGCTGGATGTTGTCACCAAAAATATAGTGACGAAGGCATTCTGCAAGACAAAAAAATTGATCTAACATTTCAGTCGATTGTTCATATAATGCTATATATTGAGAAAAACCTGACACATGCAGGTGCGCATTTAAACTCAACAACCTTTTTAATATAAGCGTGAATGAGACAGAACGAAACACTGCTTTCAGCGAAGAGAACCCCCTCTGTCAAATACTTCATGAGGAAATGAAATAACCTAAAAACATGCTTTCATCGGCCGGTGTATGCTTTTTCCTCTACTGTTTTATGCCTCACGATTTTAAACTATTGTGCTGGAACTAAAGTCTATGCTAGTTGCTTTCTTGTACGCACCATTGGAGACTAAAATCGCCTCTCAATAAAGCAAGTGCTCAGAATCAATGAAGGTGTGTTTTTTTTTTTACGTTGCATTCCCTTACTGCAGCACCTTCGGGCTTACGGGCTATTCATTGAAATGAGAGTGAAGAAAGGAGCCGAGGGCATTCAGATCCTCAAAGGCATAGGTGCGTATATTATGTTGCTTGTATTGCACCAATAAGTCGATTTTTCCGGCTTTTTTATTTTTGCACAAACGCCTCTATTAACCGCACAGGCCGACCTCAAACCATACAGCAGCCCAGGCCGACCTGAAACGCTTGCCGTCGTTGTAATGTGTGTGCCTCTCTTCCTATTTGTATCATATCATAAGTGCCAACGCATCTAAGTTTGAAGGCAATAATGCGTTTTTCTGTAAAAAATATCCCTCACAATGCTCAGCTTTAGTGCTAACTCTCAAACGGTACACAAATTTTTAGACCCTCTTGAAAGTACATGGCAGCTGATAATATCTAAGGCGGAAGATTTTTATCTTTGCGCCCATTGCAATTTCCTGGGAAGAGGAAGCTCAAGCTGTAGCCCTAAATTACTTCTGAAACACGTGTTTGCAACATATTAATCATCATGTCCATTTTGTATTTTTGACTGCCAGTGCTCCGTGCGCAAACTTTTCAACAATAACAGGTGCGTGTGCTCTCCTTATATATTTTAAAAGATATCTGTGTTCTCGATTAGCTTCAGTCAAAATAACAGTGTTGTAATCATTGCGATTAGCTTGCGTTTTATAAACCTCTCTAGTCACAGAGAACCAAATCCGATCAGTAGCATTGCTCATTTTTGCATTCCAAGGGCGCCAAAATAACATCACAGTGACAACCAGAATTGAAAACGTTGTTTTCAAATTCTTTACAATTTGCTTATTCCAAACAGCCAATCTTTTGCTTCCAAGACTTTCTTTCTTCACATGTCCGACGAATATCTTCCTTGACTGAAAGAACATGAAACTAGTAAAGCGCAAATTATCTCTTACATTTAGCAACATTATTTAGACGATTTTGTAAGACAGGATGTAAACTGGCAGTCAGAAGACGCA
This sequence comes from Amblyomma americanum, assembly GCA_030143305.2. NCBI lineage: Eukaryota > Metazoa > Arthropoda > Arachnida > Ixodida > Ixodidae > Amblyomma > Amblyomma americanum. The sequence goes on along the minus strand of JARKHS020024671.1, from coordinate 67,268 downwards.
GATTTCATTAACAAACACGATAATAATGTGTTTGAAATCTACCGTAACAAAATAAGGAAATCTTGATGTAAAGCAGTGTTCGAAGCTTCGTACCAGAGCTAAATTATTATTTGATAAGAACCTTGAACAAAAATGGGTGTAAAGCTTCTATTTTTTACCGCAGTACTCTTAATTGTATTTTTTTATGTAAATGAATGCACTGAAACCAATAAATTGCAATGCGTACACAATTTTAGGAAGAGATACAAAACATGAGCAGCAAATTATTGTTGTTTTCAAAAGTTCTCATTTTACGGAGTTCATTCACACAGATAACCAGAACACCAAACCTTAGGTGCGCCAAATTTTTTATGAACCAAAAACCGCCGCGAGCACACCAGCCGCATCTTTTCCTGAATTGAAAGGAGTCAAATGACGCTGTAGATCCAGATGGAGACAGATGACGAGACACTGGATTTAGCGTTGTTATTGATTCTTTACTATAAATCTTCACCGACGTAATTATGTTGACAACCAATCAGTTACGGCAGAAACACTATACCAATGCTGATCTTTCTCAATCGACGCTCAAATGTCCGTCACATCGTGACACTCAGTTCGATGCACTAGGGCATCACGACTCACAACGCTGATTGCGATGCTACAGTGATGTCTATACACTATTATTCGGATCGCTTTCTCCGCCGAGCAAGGCAAGTGGCGCCATCTGTTCATTGAGGCGTGTACCAGGTGGTGTTCGGTAACGGCAGTGGCGCCGAGCACAGATATCTCATTGCTTCGCGTTTATCGTTAATGAGTTGCCCCTGTCTGATATGATAAGATTGTCAGATAATATTCTTACAAACTTAGGTAACGGTTAGACAGGACTTGAGGAATTATATTTTGTAAGCAGCCGCGGTGGTTCAGTGTTTATGGCGGTCGGTTGCTGACCCGAAAAAAGACGCGGGTTCGATCCCGACCACGGCGGTCGCATTTCGATGGAGGTGAAATTCTAGAGGCCCTTGTATTGTGCCATGTCAGTGCATGTCTAAGAACCCCAGGTGGTCGAAATTGGCAGGTGCCCTCCTCTGCGGCGTCTTTCTTAGCCTGTTTGCGACGTTACACTTCATAAAAGCAATCCAAAATATGTTTGCAGATGTGGATATTTTGAGTAGTTCTTTAGTTTGATCTAAGGTCAGATATTCAGGTCAGATCGAGGAACTTCAGGATTTCTCAAGCGTGTAAGAGATTTTGCTGAAACCTGTAAGCACTTTTGCAGAGTGATATATCTCTCGCGTTTTCATAACGTTTTTCATTCCCGTTAAATTAATTTCTATAATTTTCTTTTTACAGAATACAGGGTTGCTTATTGACGGATCATTGGATTCTTCCAACAGAAGTACAGCTGAAACGTTTGAAATTTTTACCTAAGGCTGTTCCTGATAAGTGTTCAAGCTGAAGCCCTCGTGACCCGAGTTATATTCCCCAGTGAAGTGGTGCAGTATAAAAGTAATTTGTATTCTGAGGAGATCGCAGCTACATTCTCACAAGCAATCATGTCTTTGCCGCCCAGTAGGTATATTTAACATTTCAAGTTTCCTGTTCTCCAAAATTTAATTTGTAGGCGGTATCGCCTTTTACCAAAGCGCGTTTAAATATATTCTCTCCACGGCCCATTTTTGTGGCAAATGAGTCTCTAGGCACTGTCTTATTACGCCTTGTCGTCTTTCATGCAGTCCTCAAGGACTGCAGAAAGAGCACTTGTTTCACACTTGCGAGGGGCTTTATAGTGCACTTCTGGCTCAAGCTAGAATGCACAAAATACGATAGCTAAAAGTAGAATCTAATTGATGTTAATGTACTCTATGACTTTCACTGACACATTATGATGACTTGTGAAAGAAAAAATGCCAGCTTGAGGACACTTTCGACATTTTACTGAACAAGCAGTGGGGAATTCAGTAGCTCAAGACGCTTTCGCCGCAGTAAAGGTGGCAAGTCAGCTCATTAATTGGTAACGACAGAAATTACAGAAATGCCTCCTTACCGTGTTGTCCGCGGACGCTTGAGGTGAGAAAAGGGAGCAACACTGCCCACAGTCCGAAGAAGTTTAGCAACATCCGCAGTACAAACGGCGGCTGCATTGCACAGTGTTTGGGAGCGGCAACTTCGGTTGCGCGCTTTCTACAGGCACAACTGCGCCTTCCCGCTCAGGCGACCGCACAAGATCCGTGGAGGCTCAGCAGGTAGACAAGTGTCGAGAGCTACCAGCAGTCGTCCGCGCAACGTCACTTGATGCCCACAGTCACGATAAGGACGGTTACCTTGTCACAAACACTCACAAACTTTCGCGTCGACTTCGTGTGCCGCTCGCCACTTCCTACCTGCGTTCACGGCCACGTTTCAGCGCTGGATGTCCGTCTCTGGTTCATAACGTTCATCTTAGAAAACACGTATAGTCGATCGAGTGACCGTATCGCGGCCGCCAATCACCCGGGGGCCAGGTAACAACTCCAACTGAGAGCACGTGCTGTCTTGAAGAGTGTCACCAAACAATCGCCGAAACTCGACCGTCTTCGCACTGCCGAAGAACGCAGCGCAAAACGAAGCCAAAAGCAGTCTTCCGGCTTTCCGTTCACCCACAACCAGACAGAGAGGCACCGCCGTGAACTCCAGCTGTTCAGACGGCCCGAAGTAACTGGCTATCAAGCAGGCGTCGCGATGGCAATTTCACAGAGGAGCCCCATCGCACCGGGCCACGCTCGCGACTGAACGCTGTGGAGCCTCTGAGCTGAGCGCGAGAGCCTTCGACCCGCGCGCGCGCTCTCCGACAGCCACTGGGGAAGGAGCGAAGGGCGCATGCGCTCCCCACCTTTCCCTCCCTCCCTCCCTTTTCCTCCAACGGGCTGATTCTCGCTTCTCCTTTTTGCGTTCCCCTCGGTCCAATATTTTCTTCCTTGCTGACCAAAAAGGAGCGATGAAACTGAAGTAAGGAAGTATGGCGAAACAAGCTATCCCTATCCTCCTCCTCCTCCCTCGCTCTCTCCTCTGTAGATACGCTTTCTGTGGGGGATCTTTCTTTTCCTCGGGCCCGGCTCCTTTTTGAGATCTCTGTCCTCGGCGCTGGACGGCCGCTGGTTACATCGAGGCTGGCTGCTTCAATTTCGCTCTCTTGTGTCTCTGCGTCTTCCTAGGTCGCTTGTTTTAGATCGGTTTGCCGAAGCCCGCGCACTTCTCATCAGTGGCGGAGACTTACGGGTTTTGAAGCCAGCTAGGCCGCGGACGAAGACGCTCTGTCATTCAAAACTTCTGGCTTTGCTTTGTAGTAGCTTTTAGAGCAGCCCAAAACTGCGCAGACGTGTGTTTGAAGTGGTTTGTATCGCAGCTCGCTAAGCAACTGTCATGTTGAGTTTGAAAACGAAGGAAAAGTCTGGCTTCGAGCAAGAATAATTGTGTGATATCAGCACTGTCACTGAACATGCGTGCTATTACTTGAAAAGGGCGCGGATCAAGTAGGCCTCATCGCGTCAAAGTTTTGTTTATGTCAGGCCTTATCTGCTTTTTTTTCGGAGAGTGGTCCACTTAAAGCGTACAGTCTAAAAGCCGCTGCAGTGAGCAGGAGCACGGAGCAGAGGCAATCACATGAGCGATTGCCTTGTAACTGCATCGCGAACATAAACACGAGATAAACACTAGCCACGTCGACGGATCTACTGGCAGCTTTGACAAAACTTTCTTCCCAACCGCCTACATCGATACTGTGCACAACCGCTCGAAAACACACTTCGGTCACTTGAGAATCTCGTATTTTGGCTTGTCTACATCCATAGGCGCGCGATGAGCGCTTTCGTGCGCGTGAAAAAGTATTCTTACGCCGAGTCCCCATGCAAGGAGATTAATCTAGGCCATGATGGTCACTCGCATGCAAAGGTGGCATATCTGCCCTCTTTTCAAGAAACCTGATGCCTATCGCCAACCTTATTCCAAACATCATCGGAGGAAAACTATCGCCCTCTAGCAATGACAAACTCTTTCTCCACGCCCCATACAACTCAATTGCATGCATACAGAATATTACAGCAGATAATCTATTTTTTGTGCTGCCACTCCAAGCCGCCAAACGCACGTACTGCATCACGCGATATGGCAGTGTCCGAACATTCCAGGTAGAGCCGATCTGGAACCCTTCGAAGTAGGAGCGACTCACCAATCTGTCTACCTTCCCAACTCGCTCGCTCACTCGCAGGCTCACTCACTCACTCCCTCATTCACTCACTACATGACTCACTCACTAACTCACTCACTCACTATCTCACTCACTCGCTCACTCACCAACTCACTCCCTCTTTCACTGACTCACTCACTAACTCACTCACTTGCTAGCTCTCTCGCTCGCTCTCTCACTCACTCAATAACTCACTCGCTCACTCGCTCAAACACCCACTCACTCACTCCCTCACTCACTCACTCACTCACTCACTCACTCACTCACTCACTCACTCACTCACTCACTGAATAACTCTTTCACTCGCTCACTGACTCACTAACTCACTCACTCACTAACTCACTCGCTCACTAACTCACTCACTCATTCACTCGCTCACTCCATTCCTTAGTAGTTCGTTCACTTATTCACTCACTCCCTGACTCACTAACTCACTCACTCACTAGCTCGCTCGCTCATTCACTTGCTCACTCCAACCCTTAATAGCTCCTTCACTTACTCAGTCACTCACTTACTCATTTACAAACTGTCGCCTCGGATTATAACCCAAGTCCCTTGGTGCCACTAACGGTCCCGAGCGGCTTTCTGTACTGGCTATATCTGAGTTCTATTCCGTGGTCCCGTCCGTCCTTTCCTCATTCCCACCTTTTTCATGCCTCCTCTGGCGATTTTGCTGAGGTGTTCAATCAGTGACAGACACCGCCCTTTTTAAATTTTATTTTCTCTTCTTGCTCTTCTTTCGCGGTGCTTTTTGTAGGTTGTCGTGAAAGATAGCTCTAGGAAAATAAAACACTAAGAAAGAAAGACGCTTCGCAGCTTGAAGCAAAGCAATAAGATGTCCCGCATTTTTTCTCTTGTTGCTATTGGGAAGGCCTTTTAAAATTAGTCATTTTCGAAAAAAAAATGCAGTCGCTGCTTATAATCGCTGATCTTATATATCCCCTTGTAGCCATATCTTCCTTTCAGTTTTCTTGAAATTGCATTCAGTGCTAACCTCACTGCTATTGTAGCGCGGCGAACGCCGCGCTTAAAATATTTTCCTTTCTATCTACTCAGGAAATTCCTTCTAGCCAGAACGGCAGGTCTGCTATGTCGGTGTGAACATCTTGCAAACAGATCAGCTGTCCTTTGCTTAAAGGTGATCAAGCAAGTGACATAATTTAGAAATAGTGCTGGCGTTGTCTTCTCGTTTATCTACGATGAATGGAGGACCTGTACCTGTCAAAGGTTCCCACGATGCACATATGAATAAAAAATGTAAGCAACACTGCACATTGCTCACTGAACCGAAAGCGCTCTGTGTAACCTCTCGAAGAGATTCCGCGTATACGGCAGGAAATACAGGGACGATACGTGTGCCAGTGCGCATGTTGCACCTGGGCACCGAGTCTTTTACGCGCGAACACTGCCGTCAGGTTCATGATTATCTCGCGCGAATGGAGGCTAAGTTCGTCGTTTCATCTTCAACGTCATATCCGGCCCATGGATCATGGATGGAGTTTGTCCGAGTTAGCGGGAAATAGGAGCTAAACGGATTTCACGCTTAAAAATTGGGAGCATGCCGCCCGATGTACCTAGCCGACGTTGATTCAGACTGAAAGTGGCAGCATCTATGACCAGTTTTAATACATGCGGCGATTCCTGTTCTTCCAGCCAGTCTTCAAAAACGTGATGGGGATTGAACGGGTGGATGGATGGTTGGGTAGATTGGTGGATGCGTCTGTGTTCATGGACTAGCAGTAAAATTGTTCTCTCCGCATAATAGCTGTCCCGGGGCACTAGAAACCGCTGTACCAGCAGGCAGCTAAGAAAATACAGTGGCCAGAAGCGGAAAAAGTGGACAGACAGTCGCACTTGTATGTACGGTCACTGCGTGGGTGAGCCCTACAAAATTTGCTCTACGATGTGCAGATACGTTAGACTAAGCGTGTGGGTGACTGAGACCAAAAATCGTATGCTAAGATTAAGAATAGCGCAAGAGCCTCAATGCCTGGAGACTTCAAACGCCCCCTCATTGAAGCGACCTCAATGTTCCCGAAGCAATATTTGCAGACAAACAGCAGCAAGGCAGTTTATTAATTCACAGCGTATACTCAGAGCCCTACGTTGAGAACTGTTCTATAACTTGAGGATAAAAAGAAATAAACCATGAAACTACCGAAGGTTGTTCCGCTTTATTAGTTGCTATGGTTAACTGTATTGCTCTGGATTCTCAGCTTTTCCCTGCTTTTTGTTAGCAGTAGCGTAGAGACGAAGCCCAAGAAGATGCCGGAGGGTATAGTGAGCAACTTTTTGGAGTAGCTGACATAAGCTTTACTCTTAGCTGATCACTAATCCAGCCGCACAGTGGCTTTGAAACAAAAGCCTTGAAAGCGCTGCCTTCTATGGTTCTCAGCCGACCACTTAATGAATTAGGCCACACTGAATCATGTGGAAACAGTGGGTTTGAAGAATACAGGCGGGATGCGCAGCAATTCTTGAGAAGGTTGTGATGTAGAGAGGGGAAGAAAAGGAGGGTGTGATGGGGGAGGTACATGCATGAAGGTAGGCGTGTTCTGTAGCGTAGGGTGAAGACGAAGTGCAGGCTGTCAACCGCCAGATAAACGATGCACAGTTTCTATCGCCAAGCGCACTCCTGACCATGCACAGCCGCGCTTATACTTCGCATACACGTTACAAACGAATCTATAGCTTTGTGTGCAAGGTGCTGCAGGCCCCGTCGTTCAATGCGAGCGCCACTTATGCTGGCAATTTATTGTCCGCAGAAACACGGAAAGCTTGGTTCTTCTCTTTGCCAGCCGCCGCGCAGTATCGCCTGGAAGAAGTGGGAGAGCGAAGCCATGTAGGGGACTGTTTTGAAACGACTAATATTGCTTTACTTTCAGTGGCGTGAAAGTGGTGCAGAGAAACTAGATTCTCAGTGAAAGGACATGACTCCGTCTTGCGAGCCACCTCGCGGATTGGTTTTCGGACAAGGAACCACCTTACCCGCCCATTCGCACTATTATATTAAAACTTGTGAGAAAATTGCTGAGTGGTCAAGCATTTTTTAAGTCACCACGAAAATTACTTCTTTTGATCAGATATTTATCGACAGCTTACGGCCACGATACTCATTTCGACGAAGTGTTGCTAGCGATAATATAGCCTAAGTATCGCTGCTGTAAACTTCTTTGAAGAAATATTCTTGCAACTAATTGTGTCACGGAGCTTGCTGGTGCACGAAAGTCGGAAAGTCAACGTGCCAAGAGATAATATGCACATAGATGAGTGAATATACTTGTAAGAAGTAGACGCCAAATATTAAAGTGCAGATTCGTTAATATGTTTTCTTATTCTTAGCTAAAAAATTCGCTCTTCCCAATTTTTCCTGGCAGACAGAGCCAGAGAAAACAGATGACTAAGAAGTGGTGTTTGCATGTTTCGCCGGTCCTGGAAAGGACATTGGCTTTCTATGGTGCCAAGAAGTTCCGCTTGTGCCTGGCGGGTGACACCGGAGCAGCGGTGTAGGCACACTAATTGCGACACGCGCACTCACCACATCCTACATGCGCGCGATTCTCCATGCTGAATGCGTCGGGTTAGGTGCCGGGGAAGACCGGTTGCTTAGAAAGCTTCAAGCTTTAGAGCAAGAGTTGTCTTCCATGAGAGCTAAAACACGCCACTTGTGAAGCATCGGCGTTTTCGCTGATGTGCTGGGGCTATAGAAAAGCGTATTGTTGTTTGCTATATGCCAGCAGCTTCTTTTGTTTTCTTGACGTTCAGTGCAAGGTATTGTACATCTCGTTCAGCGAATCTAATATACATTATGAATTATCACAAGAGCAAAACGGTAGCGACAGCACCTTATCATTTTTTGCAACGCAATTTTCTTTGATGGTGGTGTCGTCAGTAAATTTCCACCTTCAAGTTTCATCGACTACACGGTGCTAAATTGTGTTGGATCTCTACAACGTTGGAATGGCATTAATGCTCCGAATTCATTCCAGAGACATAGACAAACTCGAACCGTGCAGTTTGCATGCTGATCATTTTTTCATCCTTCTAATGACATTGAACTCACTGTGCCGAATCCTCTTCTCGGCGCACGGAACCAAACTCGGGTAAAATGGTGCCCTGCAGATAAATGTTGAAGTTTATAAAACTTCATGTGATATGTGCTACGTTTTTTGGGGTTTAGCGCAACCATTGGTCATCAAGATCATTATTTCGTCCATGTATTTTTGATATTATCGCCAAAAAATAACTAAATAGACTTGCTCATTAAAGCCAAACGTTTTTTTTATTGTGTGTTCTATAAATCACAGATTTTTTTAAATCTTTTATCAAGATGCGATTGCTGCCCTGCAAAAGTTACAGCCGTCCACTAACGATGTGTGTGCGCTCTGTCACAGCGCGTAAGCCAAACAGCACACCCTCGTGTATGCTTTTACAACTTTTGCTCCGTTGGCGTTTTTCAGAAATGGTTAAGCAGAATAGAGGAAGAGAAAACTCTATGTGAGGAAATAAACGTAGGAAAAAACGAGATAACAAAACGAATGGATAAAAGCGTCGATTTCTAGATTTCCACCAATAGCCTCTTTTATGTTCCTTCTTCACTTCCTGCCGCCACTTTCGGTGTCGGCAGCCAGCCCCTGTCTGCGTTTCTATTTTGCGTCGCCTCCTACTTCCGACCTCTCTAGAATTCCGGCCGCATTGTCCGGGCAGCGGCGTCATCTTGGCGCCCATGTGTAGCGGCCAGCCGCGGCAAGCTTTCGAGCAACGGCCACAACCTGCCGCGGATAACACAAAAACGCAGCAGCGCGCTGTCTCTACACGGCACAAAATCAGGGAAAGGAAATGCCCGGAATCTCAAACGACAAAGCGGAGTAGATGGCCTTGTTGTGAAGCCAGCATTTTCATTATTTTTGCTCTTTTCTGCGAGTGTAGCTCGGACGAAGGACAGTGAGCTGAAAAACTTTATCCTGCCCTTGCGCCTCGGTCAGCACACACATGAAACCGTAAGAAGGTAAAATAGAAAGAAGAAAGAAGAGCATATCCCGGTGATGTCGTAACAACACCGCAGAGAATAGCGAAGACAGGGTGTAGCCGGGTGCCTTTCGTTCCTTTCGGTCTTTTCACGTGCCTACGACGACTTACAAAAGATAGCTGCTGAACGTATTTGACAAGAAATGAATCAACAGCATAAAAGCGATAACGGCGTGTTATTGAAGACCCTCTCTATACCATACACCTTTGTTCCGTCGAAAAGGAGTAAAAATGGCCCACTTTAGAGAGTAGAAATGTAGCCTGCGTCAAAGACGAATGTGCCTTTTCTTCTTGCCGGAGGAAGCGCTAACACTACGACGTGAAGCTCATGTACTTCTTTTCTCGTCGTTTTTTTTTACATTGTTTTTCCGTGCGTTGAGTGACCGTTGAGTGATGCCTTCAAACTTTTGAGTGGTGGTAAACGCTATCTAACGCCTAAATTGTGTTTAATCCATAACCTATAATCTTTCTGCTCCTTTTTGTGACAGAACTGTGCGGAGCTGGTCAAAAGCTTTCGACCTAATGTTAGGAAACGAGACATGTGCTTCAAAGTTCAACTTCTTTTTTGTCGTTGATTTCACGACGATTTAAAATGCCATCTTTGCTGTTCTATATTTTCGACGGCTTGATAAAAGCCGTCCCAGCACCGCAAACGTGTTTTCGTTTCACTGCTACGAACAAACATCTTTTCTGATGCCAGTGCTGAATAAACTCAATAGAGAGGCTTTTATCGTGCAGTACGTGGAGAAAGAAATCGCAAGCTGAGGAAGCAGTGTTGTCTCTTGTGCGTAATTGAGTATTCTGTTAGTTTTAATACGAGTATAAAGCCAGGTGTTGGGTTAAAAGCCATTTTGAAAAAGTTATCAGCGCCAATTTACGTCACCATTAAAGAATCAATACATGCCGCGATAGAAAGTACCAAGTTAACGAACTAGATGTGATCAGAAAGCAGCTCCTCTTCAACTTATACGCGCTTAATGAGTTGCGACGTTTCACAGATGATATTTTTCTTTGATGAAGTCTGAGAGTTACATAGTTGTCAGTGAAATAACTTTAATGATTTTACATTTATTGAAAAGATGTGGCCCGCAGGGCCTTAAAGGAAAATTTTTCATCAAAAAAAAACAGAAAAAAAGCGCACAGAGTCAGGCATTCGCACGACAAATCCCAACGCCTAATGAAAATAGAAAAAAAAAACAAGTTAAAGCGAGGTTAAACAGGTCAACAATTTTGGCAGAACGTATGGAGAACCTCTTAAGAGAAATAAATTCGCAACGTTGGATGTTCTTGCTATGTTTCGTCTGCGAATACACTAAAAGCCATCTATCGCAAGGCCCCGCAGTAAAACCCCCGTATTCACAAAGGCTCCTTTACATAACGAGGTACGACGATCTTTGATTAGAAAGGCTTAAGCAGATATTAAGGAAAAGGTTGAAGTACAATTCACAAACGAAACTTAAGCCGTTTTAAAAGGGTCTTACGAAAGACGCTCTTGTCGGAGAAAGTATGTGCCATGAGAGCAAAGGCCAGCAAAAGAATTCTGGCTGCACTCTTAGTTTTGTGACTGTAGAAGTTAATTACCCGATAGGATTGTAACTAATATGTGCAGCACACCATGCTTCAAACGGACTGCGCAGAACTAAAACTCTTAAGCCGGCCCTGTTTAGCGCCTTCCCTCTTCTGCCTGGCCACAACCAGGGACCGCCGGGAACCTCACGATGATGATGATGTTGGTGGTGGCGATGATGATGATGATGATGATGATGATGATGATGATGATGATGATGATGATGATGATGATGATGATACGGCCATTCATCATCTGAAGTTCTGCTTTTTGACCAGTGCACAATTCAAAAGTTACTCCGAGCAAATCACGAGGGAAATCTATGAAAACATTGTCATTGCGAGCAAAGGGGCTTCATGCGCAAGCAAACCTTCAACTTCATTGTCCCTACACGAGTTCGCATACCTCAACTCATGACTGACGAGCCTAATGCTTTTGCTGTTGCCATTATTGCTAGCCCTCTTTATTTGTTTCTGCTCATCTGCAGTTCTTTGTATTTATACTTTAATGCATTAAATACAATCATAGGCTAGTAAGCGCTCGTGTGTGTCTGCTCCTTCTTCGTCTCGTCTTGTTGTGCTGTTTTTTTTCTAAAATGTTGAGTCCCCAACTCACCAAGCAAAACACTTTGATGCATTCCCCTTTCTAGCGGGGAACACAGAGTTCTCAACCAGGCAAGGATAACAAATATATAGAGATAAAAAGTAGAAAGTAGAAAAAGCGCTATGCAGAACGCTATATATTAGTCAAACAGTCAAGAGAAAAGGAGGAGGGAGTTTTTAAAGAGGCTTCTCGGATACGCCAGCAATCCTAAAGGCGGCGCCTTGTCGCCTCAACTGCCCTACACTCTTCGGGTGATGTCGCCGAACGAGTGCTGGCGAAAGAGTCTCTATCGATGCCGTTGTCGCTGTTGTAGGAGGGGGGGGGGGGGGGGGGGCAGGGGGGCTGGCCGTAATTTTGGGCACTAGATTGCAACTTGCTAAATGGCTCCATCGGCCGCGCTGCACCTGAGCAGAATCATGAACGATTGTGTTGATGTCGCAGACGTCGCCTCGTAAACGCTGCTCCTGCGCAGAACCAGGATTGATTGTTTCAATGTCGCAGACGTCGACTCGTAAACTCCGTCACTTTCGTTAGAAGCTGGAGCGTCTGATTTCTTTCTTTTGTGATGGTTATTATGTATACACATTTCGAGATGCCTTGGTGTTCTTGTGAACGGAGCCGGTGTTCTGTGAGTGTACGTGAGGAGGACTCAAGGAAAATTCGATGTTGAACTAAGAGCTACACCACAGTATAAATGATGCCGGACGACATGTGCGAATATACTCCCAACATATATGGGTGATCTCGGAATGGTCTGTGAATGAGCGGTCTACAAGGTGCGCGAAGAGACCTGCGAACGAGCAGTCCATTCAAGTGCGCTAAATAAAGTGAGTTTTCTGTTCGCTTGTTCCAGCTGCTTAAAGCGTGCCCATGATATTTTAGATGTTCAGAAATCAAAAACTCTATTAAGCGGCTTCAAAACTTCTACCTACATTCGAGCGCTGAGCGTAGCATCGCGATTTACGCTGTCTGGTGTGGAAGTGTTGGAGGGAACGATGCTGCTGGCGAACTACCAGAACTTCAAAAAACGCACGCTAGTCTTGCGAAGACGCACATCCGGGGAAGACCGTATGCATGAAATTTCAGGGCGCTTAACGCATGGAGCGAAATCAGCCTCCAGTAGAGCTGTTAGAAAATGTGAAAGAAGTGCATTAGTGTCTCGACAATTAACGTTTGTCTTTTTGCACAGCCGGCTCCTAGCGTCTTCCTGCTTCACGTGCGCTGGACCTCTCGCTCTGTGGAGGGCTGCGTCAGAAAAAGAAGTGCAGTCGAAACTTACAAGCGGTGGTAGTGATTTCTGCGAACTTATTCAGCAGTAGGTGGCGGCCTTTTCTCTTGTTCGTGTTGACCTTTTTCAAGTCGTTATTTTCTGCGAACGGTATGACTGACTTGGAATGTTGTGTTCTATTTGAGATATCTTGATTTAAATTTACATAGTTTTATATGCACAATATACCCTGCATTATACAGACCGCTCAAATACCAAATGCTGAAGCTTTCTCCCATCTGACCGTCAAGCGCACTTGGCTGCACATCTTATATCTTCAGAAATCTTTACTCAAGAAAAGAAAACTTTAATTATTACCAACATGTATCATTGTAAGTTAGCATTGCACTTCATTGTGTTGCACTATTAGTACTCTATTGTCTTCTATGTGCTGAGAATGCTGAGCAGTGCCGGCATTACAAAAGGGATTGCCCAGGAAGCAGAAAACGGAAGGATATTTAGATTCAACTTGGCGAGCATTAACATTTTACTAATAGGTAAAGGTGTCTACTGTAGGAATGCTTTCTAGTTAAGTGTAAAATTAGGGATTAGACCGTCTTTCCAACTTATGACATAATCTGAATATTTGATTTTATTTGTTAACAGCCTGTGGTGACTACTGGTCAATGTAGCATTTGAGTGAACAAGAAAATCAATACGGCCTCTACAGCTATGGGGCTGCTGTAAAAATGGCAGAAGTGAGCGACATCACATTCTCTTAGCATTAAAAATTTCAAACCATGTGTCATAGAATATTCCTCGGCTATGTGTTGTTTTCAGATTGCTGCTCTGTAAATCTACGCAGTATTCAAACGCATAAAAGTGCGGATCCCAAGCTAGCACAAGCAAGAAAACTCTGCTGACATCTAGTTCTATTCCTCAAACCTGTCACAGAAGGCAAGCTGAGTACAAGTAGCAGAAAAACACACCTTTTGAGAACACAATGTCTCCCTAACACATTTCTTATAGTTGTTTGCAAATTATACAGTAACAATATCTGCCTACGTGTGCTTTTGTGCTGGAACAGCTTATAATTGATGTTTGTTACAATGCGCCCTGTGTATCGTCTTCACATCCTAAACACATGTTACGCCTATGCAGCAGATTACGGAAAGGAATCTCTACATTATATAACCTGCATTATGACCGCTAAATTGCGTTTTTATTCGTTTGTGCATTGTCTTGATAGTTTTTGGTGCCAAGGACACGAAGTAACTAATAGACTCAATTCGAAATATTACTGCATATGCTGAAACACTTGTGTTACTGAAACATTGGTCATGGGACAACCTGTCATGAAGCCTTCAGAACAAAGCAGCCGATTGTGCGCATGGAACTATCTGCCCTACTGCATGACCTAAACAAATTTGTCTGAACTGAGCAGTATGAATTGTGCTTTCATCCTCACACTCTTGAGCTCATCGCATCTGAATACCGTAGCCCATATTTGATTCCTATGTATAAGTAGGCTGGAAAAGGCTTTGTCAGCGTGGAACATGTGGTCTGCTCGCCTTGATGATGCTGCAGGTGACAGTAAAGAGAAGCCAAAGGAGCACTTGATAGAGACATGTGTTCAGTATGGCCTCAAAAGCCAAAGAAAGCTAAAGAATTGACACCTCAGCGCACAGTGGTGATTGCGAGGCCCGCTATTCTGTAATCCACAGCCCATAAATAGAATACACACTAAAACAAAACCGAAAGCCACTGTGCAAAATAAGGTGAATTATATTTATTCACTTTCAGAAAGTCAGGGCATATGCTGAAGCACGTCTTCACTTTCCTGGCACCGTGCTCAACATAGCACGCACATCCTTACTTTTCTAAGGTGCTTGTACAATAAAAGTGAGGTTGGGCTTGCTTTTATTTGGGTTTCTCTTTTTATATGTCGGCTTCTTTTGCTGTCTTCATTTCTGAGTAGCAAAACTTCGAATCACTGAAATATTTAATCGTTTACGGTACAACCAGTGTTGCCTCACAAGATTTTGTTGTTTCATTACATTTAGCTAATGTTCAATTTCCCTCTCATTACTGTTTCATCTTTATTAAACACGGACGGCAGCGAAGGTGGTGATCGGACACCCCCTTATCTGCTTTGTTTTCGCCTTACAGTGTGCCTTTCCGACACTCAGCTTCCGTGAATTACTTGCATCTGCAAATTTCAACGACGAACCCTGCTGTGCTGGCCTCAGGACAGCGCTAAGTGTGACGTCACAGACTTTTCCGCCCCCGCGCTTCTACCGGCCGAGCTGTAAACGGGTCACACGGACGGCAGTGACGGTGGTGATCGGACGCCCCCTTATCTGCTTTGTTTTCGCCTTACAGGTTGGTGAAAAACCTACTTTTCTACTTGCCATTTTTTCTTTCACCACCGCTGCTGCTGCCGTGTTGCTCGCTGCTGCCTTGTTTTCTACCGTGCTATCAGTTGTAGTGTTAGGAGAAAGATTTTCCGAATTTAAGCCTGTATGCTGCACAAGCTATACCAAGGCCAACATGCCGTAGACATGCCCTTCCTGCGAAGAATGTCTGCCAAATGACGGACTCGCCATCAAGTGCGCCGAATGTGAGTACACCTACCATCTTGGCAATTGCTCTGGTGTTTCTGCGTCAACATATAAGGGAAAAGGCGAGAAAGGTCGCAAAACGTGGCGATGTTCAGACTGTCGCAAAACAAACGCAGGAAGCTCGGACACACCCAGTACGCAACCTGACCTTGCTGGCTGTTTAGCAGGCATATGTCAAAAACTTGATGCTCTTGCTGGCCTGCCTGGCCAAGTCGATGACGTGAAGAAGTCTATTGAACTAATGTAAAAAAAATACGATGATATACTTGAGCAACAGGTAAAACATGAGAAAGAGATCTGTACCTTAGAGAAACGTGTCAGTGCACTTGAGACCAGAGTCGACGCTGATGATGTTGAGTCATTGAAAATGACTGTAAACGACCTTGAGTGGCGAAACAGAAAGCTGAACCTTGATGTGCACGGCATACCGGTGACAAATGATGAGAATCTGATGGAAAAGGAAAATGACGTAGCAAAATCTGTGGATTTGCCAGAGCTTACTTTGAATGACGTCGATGTTGTGCACAGACTTCCTTCAAAGCCAGGAAAGGTGCCTGGGATCATTGTACGGTTTTCGAAGCTCTCAACTTGTGACATGTGGTTTCAGTAGCGTACAGCTTTAAGAGATGCTCACTCGGATGTATCTGTCAGCGAAAACATAACGCGTCAAAGCCGTGAGCTGTTGCGCTATGCAAAGGCTTGGGCAGGTGAAAATGATTACCAGTACGCTTGGCACCGGAATGGGAAAGTGTTCGAATCGAATACATGGCAGCGGAACGTAAACGAAGACATCGAAGAAACACACAGACGAGGACGATGCTGCTCCTTAGGGGGAGACAACATGATCCTGCGATTGTCATTCATTGTACAGCAGATTTGGACCAGTTGTAAAGCCAGTATATGTGTGGCAATACGCTGCACTCTTTTTCCAGTGGCTCTTTCTACTGATCTAGTTAATCTTTCTGACATCAATAGTTTCATTAAGCCTGATAATCTTCATTGTTGCTCTTGCATTCATGTTAATCTCAGATCTGGTCGAAATAAGCAAGAAGAGCTTGACTGTTTTTTCAGAGAAGTGGAAACTTGTTTCAATGTTGTTATGTTTTCTGATACGTGGTTTACTTGTGAAGGTGACGTCTATGTGATTCCGACATACAAGTGTTTCTATACGAACCGATCCATAAGAAGGGGAGGTGGTGTTTCAATGTTAGTTTCGAATCTAATGGAATCAGAAATGTTGCCTGAATTTTGTTGTATTACACCCCATTACGAAGTCCTGGCAGTCAAGTCTGGCACAAGGATATTTTGTGTCTGCTATCGTCCACCGGTTAGCAGTTCTGCTGAGCTCTTTTTATTTCTTGATTCATTCCTAAAATTTGTTAACATGAACCAATATGAGTTAATTTTAGGTGGCGATTTTAACATTGACATGCTGGCCAACAATAACACAACAATCGAGTTCAATACTTTACTTAACGTTCACTCCTGTGTAAATGTCATTATGTCACCTACACGGATTACGACAGAATCAGAAACACTTCTAGATCTTTTCATAACAAACTCCAAAACAGAAAGCTTGAAATCAGGCACCATTGCTTATGCTCTGAGTAATCACATGCCAATATTCATATCTGTTAATCTCGCTCCGAATTCTCAACGACAAGCCGTCCAAATGTCATTTTATCGCGTTATAAATCATCATACTTTATGCGAGTTCAAGGAACGCTTATCTATTGTTAACTGGGAACATGTTTTTGAGGAAAGCGACCCTGACAAAGCATACGAAATTTTTTTAGAGATTCTTACTGACATTTATAATGCTTCCTTTCCGCTGAAGAAATTCTCCCAGTCAAAGAAAAGTAAGAAACCATGGGTCGACAAGGACATGTTGCAGTTGATAAGAAAACGAGATAAACTTTACAGACTGTTTTTACAAAGTAGATGTCCTGAAGCGCTGAAAACATTCAAAAAATTTAGGAACTTCGTCACAAAGCAACTTCGCGTCGCTAAAAAGCAATATATTTATAACCGATTTAATTCAACTGGTGGACAGTCTGAAAAAGTTTGGAAGGTTTTAAAATCTATCTTCAGTAATTCTTCCGAACCGACCACAAAAATTATTCATGAAGGGATTGAATTAAAAGGTTCTGATCTAGCAGATGCCTTTAATGACTATTTCCTTTCCTTTGCTGACACGTCAAGCGGCAACGTAAATCTGTCCTATATGAGTGTCCGAAATGGTGAAACAATATTTCTAACACCGGTTACAGTAAATGAAGTAATTACAGAATTTTTAGCGCTTAATAATAGTAAAGCCACAGATGCGTCAGGTTTTCAGATACAGCCCATAAAATTTACCATCGACATTCTTGCACCTTGCCTCACCCATATCTTCAACCTATCCTTGGTTTCCGGCGTTTTTCCGCGTCTTATGCAAAGGGCAAAAGTGACAGTAGTGTATAAAAATGGAAACCAAAATGAAATGGGAAACTATCGCCCGATATCAATCTTACCTGTGTTTTCTAAAGGCCTCGAAAAAGTTATTCTTAAACGGCTATCCTGCTTCACTGAAAGATGTAACATTATCACTACCGCTCAATATGGGTTTCGTAAAAAGAGATCGACTGAGTTAGCTCTCCTTGCTCAGAAAGAATTCATACTAAAACAATTTGGAGCAAGAAACATGATACTTGGATTATTTTTAGATTTTTCAAAGGCGTTTGACCTTGTTAATCACTCTGTGCTTCTCAAACAATTAGATCACTACGGCATTAGAGGCATAGCCCATATGCTGATTTCCTCATACTTGCGACATAGATCTCAGTTTGTTAGTATTGCCGGTGAATGCTCCCAGTTGAAAGCGGTAGCTTCTGGTGTTCCACAAGGGAGCATTTTGGGTCCGTTTCTTTTTGTTCTCTATATCAATGATATTGTTCGCATCGATAGCACTGCTAAGTACATAATTTACGCAGATGACACTAGTCTGTTTTTTCCGGGTACTTCAACGGTTGATCTCGCAAATCGAGCTAATAAAACATTAAAAGAAATAAATACTTGGACTGCTGATAATCACTTAAGAATTAACGTTAGTAAAACTGCAGCCGTTATGTTTCACCCACGTCACAAACACTTTGAACTTCCTCTAATTGAATTAAACAATACCAGAATAGAATTTGTGCAGACTGTGAAAACTCTAGGCGTTTACTTTGCAGCAGATATGTCGTGGAATGACCATATTAATTACGTCGTTAAGAAACTTTCCAGAACAGTTGGTAACATGCGCCGCCATTGCTTTAATTTTCTTACGTCAGTCAACATGTTACTTTATCACTCTTTCTTCTCTCCCATAGCCAACTACGGATGTATGGTGTGGGCAACAACAACAGCCGAAAATATTAACAAACTCAGTCTTACAAAAACGTATTATACGCATTGCATGTAAAGTGCCGTATTTCTTCCACACTGCGAGCCTTTTCCACCGACACAAAGTTATTCCAATGAAATCCATGTATAATTATAGGCTGTGCCATAAATATAAACTCGCCATAATGAAAAATGATGACTCCTTACTTACACTTGCTGGGTTAGAGCAAAGCAGAACTGTGTGTGATACCCGCGCAGCACAGCTTTGGAATGTTAAGAAATGCCGCACAAACTATGGTAAACAAATGTTGCAGCATACTTTACGGACACTTCTGAACCAGTTGTACTGCCTCAAGAATCTTGATGTCTCCAATATTTCTCTGAAAGAATTGCCCCAATTGTTCCTGTAGTTCTTTTTTCTTGCTATTACCATTTTGAGTGGATGTGTCAACTTTGCTGTCCCTTATTTTCTTCTCTCTGCGTTTGCCTTTATAGGCTCTTGGACCTAAAGTAGTTCTTTTTTCCTTTACATGAAGAATGTACTGCGTACTGAACGTACATGTGTCGTTCTATGTACTGAACATAGGTGTTTTTTTTTCGTACATTTTGTTTGATGTCCTTTTCTGCCGCCGTCAATGCTGCACTGTAAGAGGAAGCCAGGACCTTTCAAGCTGTCTATACAGCTTTTTTTCTGGCTGTCCTCGCAACACCTAGTTGCGGAAATAAACCTTCAAACCTAAACCTAAACGTGTTTCCTGTCCCAGCATAGTGGATCAAAATTCATCGTCCCTGCCTGGAAGGTTATTGTAGTAATCTTTCTGCAGTGAATTTTGCTTTTTTGGTGAAGGTTTATGGTATGTATGTGAGTGTGGCTGCCTGCCCTTTATAAATGGTGGAACATCTTCTGCAAGTATGAAATGGTGTTTTAATTTGTCTGTTAAAGCAGAAAGTTGCTGTGACTCGAATACTATTTTTCAGCGCACTTCAGTGAGATGTGGAGTAGACTAACAGATACATGTAGGATAAAGGCTAGTGATGAAGTGGTCTAATGTATTTTGTCTGTTTGTGTTTTCCGAAGAAATAATCAGCTTCACAATGGAATCTCTGCTCCTGACAGTAGGCAGAAGATGTGTGCCGCTCAGTGCTGTTTCTGCTGTGTCACTATATTTTCGGTATTCGTTTCTATATTTTCTTGACATGATGTGTAAATTCCCTCGAAGGTGAGCGCAAGCATGAAAGGCCAGCTGACATATTTTATTCGTAAAAGTAATCCTCACAAGGCTGCTTCAATATGCGTCTTAAATGATGCGCTTTTTTTTGTGTGGTCGGTTTAATGAAGAAAATGCTGATAAATCTGCCCAAGTCATAAATTTATCCATTTCAAATGCTACACCATGCAGTTCCTGGTGTTTATATACGCTTCTTAAGAGTTATGGAAAGCTTGTATTACCCAGAGAAAATACAAACAGGTACAAAGGCTTCCCTAATTTGATATTCTGGCTCCAAATTTGTTTTCACCCCAGCAATATATGAAGGCACAGTAGCTAAGATTCAGAAGAATTTTCTAAACAGGTTGCCATAAACAAAACAGGCCACATTTCTCCCTTTCACAACATGCATGCACAAAGACTGCAATGCTACAGTTCTTTCAAGCGTAATCAAAGAATTATGCAGGTACCACGCTGAGTGCCAGTCAAGCAAAGCAATCCTAAACCTACTATACGTTTCCGAAAAAGCTATGACTATACGCAGACATGCGCAAGAATGAGAAAAAGGTAAAAGGGGACACAGGGATTTAGTTTTTTATTTCGATTTAAAACATCAATACATTTTTTTTGGCGAAAGTGTGCGAGCGCGATTTTTATTTGAATGTTTGACTGCAGTTGAAAAGTAGATTTAACGTAAGCTACTAAGATCGATATTATACTTAAATTCCACTGCCACGTGGTATGGATAACATTTTTCAAGAGCGCGTTTTCTTCTACTTACCGCCTTTTTCGTAGAGTTTTCACTTGCATGGGCGATGATAAAAATTGAAAATTTTCCCACACACCACAACGTCGATCATCACTTCACTGTATTTTTAAAGCTACACGCTTGTGAAAACAACGTCCCTGCAAACGGAAGAAAATTAAAAAGGATTGTTCACTCACCATCACTCACAAAATAATCTCTCGCAGCCCGAAGCAGGAGCTGCTTAAGCTAGACGGGCTACGGAATAAGGCAACCTCCGTACGAACTACGTCGCGTAGTGTCGGGGCGCACAAGCAACACTGCTCACTCCTCAATCACATACTCAGAGTGGTTATGTGAGTGGCTGCTCCAGCAGCCACTCTCATAGCTCGTTTTACTTGTAGCATTGTGGCTGTAGCGCACAAAGGATTTCGAGTTGTCCGACTGCTCGCTCTGTGCACTACTCGGTGCCGACGCGCCAACGCAGCTCGGCTCACACGCCAAAGAGCGGTGGACTGCTCCCACATCTGCTCTTTGTCCAACATTGTGTCGCTGTGCAGTAGATCAGTTTACAGGACGCCACAACACCTGCAGCGATGATATCGTCCATCGACACGCAATTCACGCCTCATCGCTGGCCGCAGGATCAACAAACTGCGCATCCGTCATTAAAGCCCACCATGTTTTATGCAATAAGTAAGAATGAAGTATAGTCCGGAGCTACCTCGAAACCCGTTCACTTGCAAGGCGGCAAGTGCCGAAAAAAGTTTTTTGGTTTCTAAAGCACGCCAAGGCGCTGCTAAGTGACAGAAGGGAAAAGATAAGTATAAGGCCAGTCTATGAATGCCAGGGTAAGGCAATACATTTTATTCTATTTTTTTCTTAAGTACGTAGCTTATAACAACTTGGCAATCGAGAACAAATGCTGGCATTTCACACAGGACAAAATTTGCAGCTTTTCTCGGGCAGCCCCTTTAGTTCGAAATCTAAAAAAAACACATGCCTTTCACTCGTAGCAGCAGTGGTCCGAGAGGTCAGCATGTAGAAAAATAGAAAGCAAAACTAAACAAATAATATGCATCTAAAAATATGAGGCTTTCTTTTCCTGATTAATGCGGAGGCAGCAGTGAAGTTTGGCTCTGTAATAATATCGGGTTGTTTGCTGCCTTAACGCTTAGTGAAGCAAAACTAACATACAACCGTTCAATTACTTTAGCGTTTTGATAATGGCGTTTTAAGAAAACAATCTTAACCCAACAGACGTCCCTCATGTAGTCGTTTTCAAATCAACCAAAATGGTCTATCGCGTCGCTAACATTAATAAATCGTCCAATTTTCTTTTCGCCTAAAATCTTTCATTTCTATTTCGCTGCCTAGAAGTACAGAATAACTTTTTTCCAGACATCCTCCTGATCGGTTCATCTATGAGCCATCTTCCTTGTCAGGTGACATATCTTGCTGGAGACTATTAGCCTTCCCGTGGCCAGTAAATCTGAAAGAAATGGGGGCATTACCAGGTATGACGGTGGTATAAATAACCGAAGTAGAGCTTCCTAACGGAGCCGTGGTACGAAATTTTCGAGAATATATGAGTAGGATTTTTCCGCGGATATAACGAGATCCATTCTGGCATTCAGAAGTATCCGTATAACATGAGCGAATAGAAAATAGGGCTGCGTTGGTATAGATGGCCATATAATACCAGCATCAAGACTTGAGCAAGGATGATTGGATATCATTTTTCTTAAGCAGCGAAAAATGTTCACAAACAGCTGTCTGTTTAGCGCTACTACATGAGCGGATCCTCTTTTTTTTATTTGTACTTATGATTTAATTGTTCTTCTGCATTTAAAAAAAAGACTCAACCTAATAAATTTTGGGTGGACACATTCTTTTCGTGTGTTTGCTCTTCGAGCGTGGAATTATTAGATATTTTGAAACCACCAGTGCATAAGTGGGACGAAATAATTAGGAAACAATTTTGGCAAGATCTTAAAGAAGTGTTACGTGAAGTAAAAAAAAAATGATTGATGTTTCCAGTAGACCAAGTAAGCCCTCAATCACACAGCAGTAAAAACAAAAGGCCGTACTCAAAAAGAAAATGACGGGTAGCCACTCAGGCATGACATCAAGCACAAAAAAATGTAAATTCAAACATGGTGCATCAAACAATAAACCAAATAACACTATTTGAGACATCAAATCCAAATTATCGAATTTGATATGTAAAAGAAATTCAACCATATACAATTAAAAAAGCAATTCATTAACATTAGAACAACCAACACATATATATTTTGCACTATATCAATGATATTAGAGGGCACAAGAAAAATCACTGCTTTAATGATGGGAATTGGTGATGATGAAAATAAGCGCAATAAGCAAACAAATCCAATCATGGCACGTTTCCGCCACGCATTTATGAGCATATATAACCTTATTTAAGTGGTGTTCGCCAGCTTCATTTGGGCGATCGACGGTGGTTTAAACCATCATCAATGGAGACTGCTATAACGACTGATTTTAAAACGCACACACGTGTCGGCTTGCTAAGAGAAGCGATAGGCAATATATTATGAGCTACACCGCATGAAATGTTGTGATTAATTTCTAGTATTCTTTAGCGCATCTGGTACTTGCATCATGGACGCAGGAAATCAGTGTTTTTCGCCTTTAGTTCTGCAGGTCCCAGAGAAACATTGCTGTGGTTAATAATCCCAGCATGAGGTTATTTGACCTGCCTCGTTCTTGGTAACGGCTTCCTACCGAGGTTTGCTAATAGTAACACAAGGTATTTAGTTTTAACTTGGAAGGAATTAAGTCGACATTTATTAGTAAGACATCCGTGAAAATGAGGTGATTTTATACACACCCTTTGTGCTATTGAAACACATGACTTTTAACAGCCGGAAACAACAAGACCCAGTGGTGTGAGCTGATGAGTGCAAAGGGCGCAACGTCACAAGTACAAGATTCTAACGTAGGTCGCGCAATAATCAGTAAGAATACAGAAATAAGAACTTCATTTTAAGTCGTTATTGCTCACAAGAAAACGGGAATGTTTTGAACACACCGTTGACGTGAACCTGATAGATACGGCACATTTGATCGATCGAGGCACGATCTCACTAAAGCTAAAATGTCTGGCGGCGAAGTTACATACATATATTGAGTGGAATTAGAATGTAACGTAATCTTTGAGTGAAAACCTTGGTGCGTAGAGTTTAAGTGGGGGTGGTTTAATGCAATAATCTTGAGCCTGATTTTACGAAACCCCCCGGAGAAGTAAAAAAACGCGCCTTTTTATGTCTGTCTGTCTTTTAAATCTGTAACTAACTGACTAACGCTCGTCGTCGTGTAAACCATGAGGTTTTCACAAAACATGCTGCTTTCTCAGCTTTCTCAGCGTTTTCTCGTTTCCGTTGGAATGAATAGTTCTTGAATGGCGTTTTGGAAAATTTCACCTTAAGCATCTATCAAGGTACTTGTACCCACGTGAGAGAAGCTTGTCTAAAGCCTCCTAAAGGTGCACTAAAGAGAAATCTGAACTCGTCTTTTTACCGCGGGAACTCTATCTGCACGTTCCGGGCATTCTTAAAAACTTCGAATTATTGTCCTGCGCAGCCAATTTTCCTAATGAAACCGGATTAAACATCCCGGCTCCCCACATTTTTTTAAAACTCAACGCGGTAGGTAGGAGGAGTCAACCAACGCGTCAGCCAGTCCCACGGCGGCTTGCCGCTCTGCCATCGGCGGAGTGATACGTAAATCAAAGAGTCCACGTGTATTTTTATTTTCGTGGACATAATTTGCGGCTATGTTGTCTGTGACTAAAACTGTTTATTCAGATAAACCTAAATAAACGAAATAAAAGCGAAAGCGAAGACGCCGCTGGACTGGCTGAAAGGCACGCCACGCGTTTTTGACTCCGCCTACCTGCCGCGTTCAGTTAAATAAACGGCGGGAGCCGGGACGTTTAATCCGAATTCATTAGGGCAATCGGCCGCACAGGGTAATAATTCGACGTTTCTTAGAATGCCCGGGACGTGTGGATACAGTTCCCGCGGTAAAAAGACGACTTCAGATACCTCTTTAGTGCACCATTAAGAATGCTCTTTAGCTGCTTATCGAACCCGCCGCGGTGGCTCAGGGGTTAGGGCACTCGGCTACTGATCCGGAGTTCCCGGGTTCGAACCCGACCGCGGCGGCTGCGTTTTTATGCTGGAAAAACGCAAGGGGCCCGTGTGCTGTGCGATGTCAGTGCACGTTAAAGATCCCCAGGTGGTCGAAATTATTCCGGAGCCCTCCACTACGGCACCTTTCTTCTTTCACTCCCTCCTTTATCCCTTCCCTTACGGTGCGGTTCAGGTGTCCAATGATATATGAGATAGATACTGCACCATTTCCTTTCCCCCAAAACCAATTATTATTATTATGCTTATCGCAGTTTTGTTTAAAAGCACTTATGTACAACTTCACGCCGGGTTCAAGCATGCCACATTTCAACACAGCAAATAATGTAAGCAATGTGGTGCATTAGACCATCTTGCTTGCTTAACAAACGTCTAAAATATTACACTTATCGCCGGAAGATCAGTCCTTTTGAGCAGGTCCTATATAAAAGACGATTTACGGTACTTCCTGTAATAAACTGCTTTATTTGCGTTGAGTATGGCCGTACGAACTGAGTTGGTGAAATGGTGATTTCTTTCTCAGATCGTTCAGATGTTCTCATTATACCTCCAGAACATATACCTACATATACCTCCAGAACCGCGGCTGGGGCAAAGAAGCCTTGGCAATAAGAGGAGCCAAGTACGACAATAAATTATGAATTCCCTTCTAAGCGAGGACATATTAGCACGAGAACTTTAAATTTCAGCGCAACATTGATGGCTGCGCGGAACGACAGCGATTGCGCAAAAAATGCACCATTCATAATTTTTAAGCCACAGTGGGTTTCTAGCCACCGCCGCAATATTGAAATATATATTTATTTATTTCTCAGCAAGTGTTTTCCTTTCGAACATTGAAACCTTGTCTAGGCCTTTTCTCCTACCAACCGACTTCAAATGAATAGATACAAAATAAAACGTGGGCGCTAAATTTTGTGGACGCTAATAATATCCTAATTTATCGTTTGCCCCAGAGAAGCCGTATTCGTCAATAAATTACAAACTACGTTCGGGCTATTACGGTTACGGTCTCTTCATATACTCAGGCGGCGCAAAGCGCGTAGAAATTTCCTGTTTCAATTTATGCTGTGCAGTTTAAATGTAATCACAATGATTCCTCGTTGTGGAGTTCCAGTCATTGCCATCCTTTTGCGTGCATCTTTATTGGGTTTTGGAGTAGGAAGCATTTGCGGAGTTTGTAAAATATGGCTGACTCTGTACAATAAATGTTATGATTGTATAGCTGTGCCAAATTCTCCGTGATGGCGAGAAAGAAAAAAACCTTGAAGAATTCTAAGGGTGTGCAATTTCGAACACCGCGTAACGAAGCTTGGGCACTTTCATAGACATGGAAGCTAGAGCGTCAGCCACCTTTTTAACTGCTTCATTGCGCTTGAAAGCTGTGATATTATCATATATTTGACTGAAGGTTAAGGATAAAAAACTTAAAAGCAGCCACAACCCAGCGCTAGCTGAAAGAACTTCAAACCTAATTTCGTGGCCTTTCACGTCCACTGTCATAATACTATAAACGAGTGACGACGAAAGTCTACGAACGCACAAAGGTGCCAGCACTCATTTCGGAACAAAAATAACGTTCCGTATCTCGCTGAAAGCGGTACACACAAGGGGCCAGAAGTCAGGTGCAGTCAACTGCCGGAAGAGCAGCACTAATAAGTTGTAGCGGACGCCGCAGGTGATTCAAATTGGCCTTGTTAGCCCAGAGAACAGAGGTCCGGCTGTGCCAATACGAACAAAACTGCTGCTATTAACTTCTAGCCCTCCCTACGCTTTGGGCGCTTTTTTTTTTCACCCGCTAGCAAAAAACAAAAAGCAAGGCACGAGAGGGAGTTTTCGACTGCGCACCAGGACTGGGAACATGGACCGGCAGTGAAGTGAAACAGAACGGAGACCGGTCCAGGCTGAAATTACAGGGTGAGAAAGGAAAAAAAAATCTTTTACTACCTCAGCCCCGTTGCAATTCCTGTTTTACGGTGTCGCCCCGTAGTAAAACGGACGATACGGTTTCCATCTCGTTCGTCGCGTCCGCAAGAAAAACTTCCCGCTGTTTGCGGAGTTCAGCAGTGGCCGCGTTTATTTCTTTTTGCCGTCTTTTCGCCTGCCTCACTGTCACGGTTACTTTCGCGCCCCTCCGACCGTTTCTCGGAAGCGCGGTCAAAGTTCGCCGCGGCCATCGCCGACCGACCGCGTTGGGTTTGATGTCTTCGGCGGTCTTTCGTTCCGTCATCGTTTATTCTTCTCTCTGTCGATTTGTTCTCTGATAGGGCATTGCTATTACTTTGTGCGGTTGTCGCGTGTGTTTTTCTATTCCGCTCAACGAAGGATGCAAAGATATTCAGGACCGGGGATTCGCTCCGATCTTTGTGGCAATGTATTACCGCCCGAGGCTGTCTCTTTTTCGTTTTCGCGCCACAAGCTTTTTTTTTTGCTTTTCTTACTAACGCGATTCAATTGAACGAGTGCACCTACAACTGCTTCTGTAACGATCGCATGCTGACGTGGTGCCGGGTGTTCGTACGCCTTTCTTACGGTCGATCT
Source organism: Amblyomma americanum (assembly GCA_030143305.2). Taxonomy (NCBI): domain Eukaryota; kingdom Metazoa; phylum Arthropoda; class Arachnida; order Ixodida; family Ixodidae; genus Amblyomma; species Amblyomma americanum. Next base: position 39,985 of record JARKHS020024671.1, on the reverse strand, counting down.
GCTTGTTCGACTTTATTGCAGGTGACGCAATGGTTGAAAACTCGAACAGGGTCTGATGGAAACCAGCTGCACTCCTTCCAAGAACTTGTTGCGCATCTTTAGTAACTACAACGCCCTCTCTTAGTCAAAGAGGTTGAAGTCAATCAGACGCACATTTTTCAGGAAAAATTGGGTCTCTCAATGTAGTTAAAAATTCTACCCTGCTAATTTTAGACATATATCTTTGACTGACCTTTACACGAGAATATCGCAACATCACAGGACCGGTGCATCGATATCATGTTTTCACGTCCTATTCAAGTGATTCCAGTATTTCTCCTTGTACTTCTGATTACTGGCTACGCATGTATGAAATGACTATTGTTTGCTGCTGGCTTAGGTTCAGCTTGATTAAATAATTGTTACGTTTCGCTGACCATTAGTATGAGTTCACTCCTGTTTCAGGCTGTACGCATACCTACATATTTCTACTGGTAGGCACTTTGAGATTGCAACTGTTTCATCTTTGCGTTGTGGATTGAAGAAAGAGTTATTGGGTGCAGCTTGCATCTTGAAGTGCAAAGTGACCAAAAGAATAGAAATGGCGTTTTTGACGCTTTGAATAGAAAAACAATGCATATATTGACTCAATCACAGAACTGCATGATCCAGCTGGCCTCACCTGTATATAAGTGCCACTGAGTAAATACTCTTGAATGCCCAGTGTAGCGAATTCACGACATACCATCTGCTCGCCATTCAATCATTACTACATGCAGCTTGAATGCAAGTTTGACGCCAACATGTTTTCAGTAACCAGAGCCGTCCATTTGAGATGTTTGACGTCACTGTGAGCAAGATTCGTGAATAAAAGGAAGTGTGAATGTGTGACGCTAAGTCAGCATTAAAAAATGCCTCGCCTGTCATCTGCCGGCACCTTTTGCGGGGAAAGTAGGAAGACGATTATTCGATAAAAAATGTTCGCTCTCTCTCTCTGGAACTCCGAGCTCGTTCGAGGCCTCTGATTTGGCTTTTCACAAAACTTGGAGCGGCTAACAAAATGAACAGCAAGGTAATTGTTGCTAAATGGTATCTTGTCCACATCTCGAATTTTAGCCGTAATTAAAAAAATTTAGGTTGGATTTGAATTGGGCTATTTTAGTTACTCTAATGGGGAAGTACAGAGTTTATTATTTGATTGTTTCATGACTTGGGCACAAAAGGATTTAAAAAAAAGTTAGCCAAGCCCTCAAATGTAGAGAAAACACTTCTTCTCACGCAATAGCGTGCCAACGGTCCTTCAAGGCGGATGGTAAATTGAAAGGCAAAAATTTAACCAAGCTGCGAGGAACATATATGAGGCTGTTCGACTGTGATGCTAAAAGTAGCTACCGATTGCAGCGAGTGGCTGTGAAGGAAGCGAGAAAAATGTCTGCTCGAGGAGAGAGAGCCGAGATAGTATTTTTTTCCTTTCCGATTGTATATTTGAACTGCCATATAAAAATGCAACCTCGCCCTGATTCTATATATAATTGCAGTTACATAATAGATGCTTTTTTAAATGTACCCCTCTAGGCATTCATGCCCCAACGCAGGGCTTAACTGCATGCTGCACGGCTGTCAACACAATGCCGAGCTTTAAGCAGTCTTTCGTTACATACCTAATCGGTGGCTGAGTGCTAACTCGACCATTATCTTCGTGACAGAGATTATAATTGTTGCGGAGTCTGCGCTTGTGTAGCTAACCATGTGCACCGGGGAACAAGGAGGTTATTTAAACTGTCAAAATAAAACCAGCTCTGTTTCCCGAATTGGAACCCCGAGTGTGATGTTCCTATTCCTGCGGTCCGCACGGCTACTGACGATGTATAGAGTCAGAAGCTGGGTAGATGGTCACGTACGAGTTGAAGCAATGGAAAGCCTTCGCCTTCTTGATGGACTACAATGTCTCCCATGAATGGACGCGCTTTCTGACGTGGCTCGAGCTGTATCGGCGATTCACACAAAAAGAAAATGCACGGTGCACAAAACAAGTGGCAGCCATATTGCTGCACATCACCGTCCCTGAAGCAATTAAACTTTTCAACACATCGCAGTGCGACCCAACGAAGATAAGAGGATTACGACGAACTCATAGAGAAGATTGAGAAATACTGTACTTCCAAAAGCGAATTAGACGTACCAAAGGTACACCTTACCCACAAGAGTACAAAAAGAAGGTGACCCGTTTGAGAATTTTCTGCGCGACCTGCAGCTCAAATCCCAAACTTGTAACTTCGGCAGCCGTCATGTCGCGCATTGCTTAGTCTCGGCACAAGTGAAGTATTCGGCCTCATGCGTCGAGTGGAAACTGTAGCAAACTCTAAGGATCTCAAGGCTCGAATAATGGACGAACTTCCGGAATTATTCCGTGGCCTAGCCTCTGCTAAGAAGAGATACAACATGGTGCACGAAAATATTCCGTGCCAGTCACCAGAGCAGCGCGGATTGTCCCGTGCGTGATACGAGAGCCATTCAGGCCAGAAATCGACGGCATGGAGGCCGCCGGCATCATCCGTAAAACAGACGAACCGATGGACTTTGTGAGTCCACTAGTTATAGTACGAAAAAAAACGTTCAGATCAGAGTATATATCAAGTGCCAAAACTGCAAAATGTGGAAGAAATCCCGGCGTAGCTCGCTTATGCAAGCTTCTTTTTACGCCTAGACGCTAATGCTGGTTTTCACCAGATCCATCTGAATAGAAAAATCGTCCTGGATCTCCACTTTCAGTGCGCCTTCTGGCCGCTATCGGCTTGTGCGCCTGCCTTTTACCATAGTCAGTGCACCAGAAGTCTCCCAAAAGGTCATGCCTCAGATTTTTGTCGGCCTCTATGCAAGGCGTACGTGTGTACATCCATAATAATCGAGTGTGTGGTGCCACCAGAGATGAGCATAACAACCGTCCGAGGAAAGCCCTGGAAAGAGCTCTGACCCATAGCCTCTTTCTTAATTCGAAGAAATGTAGGTTTGTCAGGCAAGAACTTCTTTCTCTGGGTGACAGGTTTGGTGAACAGGGTGTGCAGCCTAGTGAAAATTATGTTGACGATGCTTAAACCATAGGATATGCGGCCTTTTCAGCGAGCGCTGGCTATGTATGTTTACGTACGTGGGAAAGTACCTTCCTGAGCTGGCGGAACATACAACTCTTTTTCGGGAGCAGCTGACCACCAACGCAGAGTTTTCTTGGAACAGCGGCCTTTCCGATATCTGAAAGGACATTACAGGAGGACGAACGGCGGCACAATATCTGGCCTTTTAGATAAAAGTTATCAACCGATGTATCTTTCTTTGACCTCGGGGGCACCCTACTTAAATGCGACGCTTATACCAGATGTCTCAGTGAAGACTTTAAGTAATTCTCAAAACTACGGTTTTTGCAGGTTAAAATATTGCTTAGTATTACCAGTGTTGGCGGACACCAGAAAACCGGTAAATCGCTTTAAGTAGTAAGCTGGTTGACTAAATTTTAGTAATTAAGTTTTTGGTTGTTAGAGCTAGGCGTCTTGTTGGAACTAGAAGTTTCTAGCCTTTCGTTAGTAATGTCCATATCAGTTTTTTGAATTTAGAAAACGCGATTACCCTTGGCGCTGTGGCTCGACAAAATTTTGCTTCTCTGACTAGTCATGTGCAGTGTAAAGGTTGCTTTGCCTTCATGTTTTTCGAAAGCGCATGTATTTTGACACGATGCAGCCATATTTTGTACAGCCAAAGCGGCGAGGATAATCGGGCTTTAGAAATTATATAAACTAATATGTTAGTTACTAACGAACGGCTACAAATCTCTAATTGCAAACAGTTGCCGATTCGTGATAGTTAAAAAGTTTATAATAAAAAATTAGCAAACGAGCCTACTGCTTAAGACAATTCACCGGATTTCCGGAGTCCGGCAACTCTGGTAATACTACGCCACAAAAGCCATATTTTTGCCCCAAAAAGCCCATTTTTTAAAATTACTTAGTCTTCTCTGAAACACCTGGAGCATCTAAATATTTGAATGACTGCGATCGGCGATACTCATAAAGAGAAAAAGAGGCGTTAGGCTGTGTATGCGGGTGTGAACGTTTCTAAGATTTTATCTCTGGAAAGCACATTACTGTTGAAATTGGCCATGAACCACCAATCTTCGTATCGAAAACGAATATTGGCGACATGCCTCCACGCCTCCAAAGGCTCTTCCTCAAAAGCCTCCGAAGACGACACTGGCGCCCGTGTCGTCTTTGCTCTTTTCTGTGTCTCGTCTTTGTTGCGTGCGAATCATTAATATAAACAACAGCGGGTGCTTCATCCGTCCCATCAGCACATAACGACGCCGAATTTCACACTGTCTCAGTCCTGCTTGATGTGGCACCGAGGCGACATATCATCGATTGCTAGTAGAAGCTGCAAAAGACCCAACTCTCTCCTCGGTAATGAAATGTCTAGGGATAATTAGGCTGTCCAAGAAGGGTTTAAACTATAGAGCAAGAATTGAGTGTTGAAAATGTCGGCTCTTCAGAGGATCAAATGTCCTTATTTCTCAAATCCTTCGGACAGAAATGCTGGCTAGGTTGCATCGCAGACATATAGGAATGACTAAATTCAAGCAGAAAGCACACCTATTAACGTTTTCGCCCGGAAAGGCAGTGGACATTGAAGGTATGATTAAATGGGACCCGAACTATAAAGAGCATGCCTATCGCCAGCCTGCAGAAAAGCTCAGGATAAGTCCACCGCCTGCACACCCCTGGTTTCGAGTGAGTGTGGACCTCTTCCAGTGCACTGGTAAATCATACGTTACCAATTCTGATGCATTCTCCAACTACCCAGAAGTGGAAAACCTGGAGGATATCAGTTCGCAAGCAGTAATTTCAAAAATTTCATTTTTGCACGCCATGGAGTCCCCGTAAGAGTGTGCGCTGATAATGGGCCCTCATTCACGTCCAGTGAATTCCTATCACTTGTAAGAGATTGATGTTAACCACATCACATCTAGCCCGAACATTCCGTGCTGTAAAGGTCTCGCCGAAAAGAGCATTGAAATTCTAAAGAAGACCAGGCCCTTCGTAGAAAATTGATTTTTAGGTCTCTTGAGCTAAAGAACGGCTACAGTTGATGGGAAATCACCCAGAGTGCTGCTCATAAGCCGACGACTACTCACTTATATTCTAGACTCGTCAATTTGTGCGACCAAAGCAAGTTCAAAAGCGTGAGTCAGCCTACTGGGCATTGCCTCTGACCACACTGCGCCCTGGCTACTGCGTCCGCATCAGGGCTAACTGCCAATGGAACACCATGGCACAGTTTAAAACAATGCTCGCACCACGCTCATACTATATCGTCGCAGGGGATGGCACACAAATGCGCAGCAATCGAAATCTGCCTTCAAAAAAAAAAGTATCAGCCAGAACAAGCCACACTGGAGACTTCGATCGTCCCGGAAGACGTCCGTAGAGAGAATAAGCCAGCACTAGCGTCCGCGCTGTCAGAAGCTCTGGATTCCAGCACACTAATAAAAACACCAGACAGTAATGTATTATGCCCATTTGCGCCATAGTCACTACCAGTAGGCACATGACGTTTTTCAAGGACACGTCATCCATGCTATAAGTTGATATATAATTGTTCTTTCAGACAAGTGATTTGATACGACAGTGGCAGGGTTCCAAATGAAACGAAGATGGAGCAGTGTCTGCGCTTGTGTAACCAACCACGTGCACCTGGCCACAAGGAAGCTATATACCCGCTGTGAAAACAAAACCGTCTTGCTTCTTCGTTTTAGCAACCCGAGGCTGATGTTGACTCTGTGGACCGCTCGGCCGTAGGGGAAAAATAATCTTGTTTTATTCGCAGTTTTATTGCAGCTATTTGAAAACACCTATTGCCAATAAGGCGAGTATACCTAACACTGGCGTCTATCTATATGCCCTTAAGGCCGAAACATTACAGAGGAGAGTGGGTGGACAGAACATTAGTGTACATTTAAAATAACAAAAAAAACATGCTAAGGTAAGGTAACTCCCAATTATACAATGTTAGCTAAAGTACTGTTGATTCGGGTGTTATCACAAGTGGAAACAATGTCGAAAGGAAGGCGATTCCAATCTTCTGAAGTTTGTGGTAACAAAGAGTAAAGAAAGGATTTAGTATGACCTGGCTTTACACCAACCTTACAGCTATGGTCAACCCGGTTAGATCTGTAATGTGGCTGAAGAATTAGTTTATTATGGAGGGTATGGTGATAGTAGAGCCTAAACCATCAAGCTGAGCCGGTCTTGAATCTCGACAACATTGTGCCTTAGAGAACTGACACTTGAATTACTGAATGCTGATTACAATGTTAAGATAAATATTAATTAGAAAACTTAAGCCTCAGTCTCAGCACTAAAGGAAAAGAATTTGTTTTAGAAAAGACAAGCATAAACGTTTGTTCTCCAAGTAAATTCGGTGCTACGAATGCCTCTTGCTTTAAGCACCGATTCATATGTCGGGGCTTTTGCCTTACCTCATTCTGTTTAATAACTACATCCCGGAAGTCTCTAGGATTAAACTCGAGTGCTCTTTTGCACCTATGTTTTTGCACTGTGCACTCCGTACTTTTTCTGCGGACGTAATCTGATTATGCTTTCTGCCGGTTAAGGGCGAGCACTTGGTATATGTGCTGTCAGAAATCTTCAAAGTGTTATTCACGAACGATGAAAATGTCGAAAAAGTGCATTGAGCAATGTGTGAGTGCTTTTTGTTTGTGATGTCAGATTGATTGGCAATACAATGCTTCCGAAGTGCTTTGGTTGTTTAGGTGTAACTTCATTGTCCACCATTAATGCTTCTGAATATAGGAAAGGCAGCTCAATGCTAACTGGCACAAAATACCAAAAACAAATAGTGTAGGCGCAAGAGATGGAGAAATGCAACTCTAAAATTGGAAACGTACAGGCTGCCTAACCGTCTTCCTAAAATCGTATGCTGCGTTCGAAGTGGCTTCCTTCGTCAAAACACAACAGCTCATTTTCCGTACGTTTCGTTACAGAGAAGCTATATTATTGCAAAGCCAACATTCTCACTGTCTTCTTGTAATCAAGGTGTATCAGATTTCTCTCGTGAGCATCGCTAAAGGAAATGACAAAGGACCTGTTAGTACTTTGGTCGGAAAGGGCTCTGGCACTGATCACCGTTACCAGTTCTCTTTATACATCCAAGCGCACAAACATTTCAGGGCTGCACTGAAGTCTTCGTACAGGCAGCAAAGGGAAAGCATTTGTCTGGCTCCTGCCGATTATGTTCCTGCCTGTTCGTGTCTTTATCCCTTAGCCGTTTCGAAGTCGTGCTTTTCCTCTTACCGAAGAACTAATTAATTATACTATTAGCTAATTAAATTACCTGAGAAGATAATTTAAGAATTAATTGAGTGATTCATGAATCGATTGCATCAGCGATGAATGTATCAAGTAATTCACTAATTCAACTGATGAACAATTCGGTAAATTAATTCGATTACGCGTTTAATAACCATTTTTGTGACTTAAGTGAATCCAATGAAATCACTTTTTATTTAGGTAACTCAGTAATTAACTAATTCACGAATTCGATTAACTATCAACTAATTTGTGAAGTAATTGGCTAATTCAACAAATTTTTCGCTTCGTCAAATTCATTATTGCTCATTTGCTTAATCATTCGGTGATTTATAATTCATTAATGCTAATTAATAATGATTTATTAAACTAATATAATAATTACCCTTATAATTGATGAATCACAGTTTGTGCTGACACGCTGTGATGACACGCTCTGCCAACAGGTCCAGTAAACGCAACTCGTGAGAGAAATAATGCTTTCGCACTAAAAATGTGAGAAGAGATGAACACCAGTCTGTCCCGTAAGAGCCAAGTGCTGTAGCTGAAGCCTTCACTCCCTTAGTAGCCTACTATATTCTATCAGTGAATTACAGAAGTGAAGAAAACCTCAATACTGACAGCATTCATTTTTTTGCTAAGACCTTTCGCAGTAGTTCTTATTGCTGCACTTCGTATGGTTTAAAGCATTTTGTCTAGAGAGTGGCCTTTATAGTTGGGTGCTCCTGTCTTAAAGTTTGTTTCGAAGCTATCATAACCAAGCCTTTTCAGTAATTTAAGTACTTTCTTTGTCTGTGAACTATAATCTCCCCTGGCACAGCGTACAATTTAAGATTAAAGTGCAAACATTTGTGCTTTTTGTTTGATAACTTCAGTTTAGAAATAAAATACTAAAACACACGTAGGAGGGAAGGGGGGCACTGCATCACTCTTCGGCTGTCGTGTCGATGTTTCAGGAAACACTTTCAACTGGGAACTGAAAACTTCTGCTTCAGGAAATAAATGAAGGCTGGGAAAAACACGAGGACTCCTGCGAAGCCATTAATAAAAAGTGCTTGAAAGAGAGGCGCCCGTCAGTACTCCACACGTTCTATGCGTTTCATGAGGCCGGTTCACATCATTTATAACCCAAGGTAGCTTAGAACACTAAAAAAAAAACACCGTATCTCTGCTTAACGTGCGCGGACTCGCTGTTGCTGTTCACTGCTTCTTTTATTGTAAACATAGTTTTGGTTTCTGTTTCTCCAGCACACAGCTGTAGTAGACTCCCCAACGGCAAGGAAAAGTTATTCACGCTAGCGAACACATCTTTTAGACGAAACAGCATCGGAACATTCGTGACCATGAGCCATGAAAAGGTTTAGTGGATCCCTGGAAGAGAACCGCAGAGCCTAGGCTTTGCTGGGTTGCTTTGAATAGGTTACATAAATGAAATTAAAACAGAAGCTTTGCGTTTAAATCGAAAGTGACAGGATATTCTCGTAACTCTTAAACCCTTCTTATATGATCACATCTCTTCTGAGCTTGAAATACGCTATATAGATGATACAATACGTGGTAAATATCAGTACTGTAGAACATTTGCATTAGCCACATTGTGCTGGCTGCATAAATGCCAAGTCTTAGCCTATTGTGATTGGGAAGGTTACAGGCAATTTATTGGACCAGTATATTGCTGCCCGAATGCCTCAAAATATTAGGCCTTCAAGGGTGGAGTCATGTATCGCACATGTGGTACCACAAAACAGAAGACAGATTTTCAGGAATTCAAGGTTCTAATAATAGCGCATTAAAAACGCATGTAGAACCAATATGTTTCACCAACAAAGTACGCACCCCTATAAGTCTTCATGAAGACTGTGGTAAAGGTCGACCATAAAACACTAAAAATCTGTAAATTTTAACGCGCACAGACAGTAACTTTCGTATCTCGAAACCCCGAAATCGCCCTCTATAACAGGCGAAAATGGCTAATGCTCTGTTAATTAATCACCCGTGCGATTACAATAAGAAGAGCTGCACATGAAAGAAGGATGTAGTATAGTGGGCAGGATAGGACCGATGGTCAGAAAGGAACCGCTAGCCAGAGGTTATTCAACATGTCACCCAAAGAAAAAACTGTCTCTTCCGTGCTGGAACCCAAAACTGTTCCGTACATGACAGAATGATACCAGCAGAAGAGTTATTTTGACACCAGGTACGAGCCGTTTCACCTCAAGCTACAAAATAATAAAGTAAACAAAAGCCGGGATTCATCAAAGCCCTCATCTGAACTCTTAACTAGTCCACAGATTTTAAAATGAAATGTTTTCGTGACAATAAACACTGAACCATTTATCTTCCAAAAAACTAATGGCGGGCTATTGGGAACCACACATTAAAATCAAACATCGCCAACGTTTGAGGAAAGTATTATTAAAGATAGTGCAATTGCAAGGCTTCTCACACGCTTGCTGCATTCATCAGTTAATTGTTTGTGACGAGAAGAGGAAAACTGAGAAATATTAGCGTATAAAATTGGGCGAGTCGGTTTAGGTGCAGGGTTGAAAATGCGCGTAAAGACGAAGACGGAACGAAGGAACAACAATATTAATTCAGTAAATAATGAAAACCGAGTTCCAACGATGCCCATGAACAGTTTTGCTGAAGTTGGGCGTTAATATGGTTTTTTTTATATTGCAGCCTCGCATGAGGCTGTAGTTGTCAGATAAAGTTTACAAACGTATGCTCTGCTGTCACAGTTTCGCCACTCGCGTCAAAATTGTGGTTATTTTGTGGGAGAGGACACTTAATATAAGCACTGTTTTCACACTCTTGCTGTATCGTAAGGACAAGAAATGCATGCTGTTTCTCTTTAATTTTAAAATATTAATCAAGTAACAAAAAATAGGACGTTGTGAACACCTGTACAGCAGCGGGAGGTTACGTCGGGTGCCTAGAGTGGAGTTAAGCAAAGCGTACAAGAGGATAAATGTCAGTGTTCAGCTATTTTTGAATTATTTTTGTATATGTGGAAACGCAAAGACTGTTGGGTCCTGAGAATAAACATCCCAAAAGTTGTTAAAACTGCCAATATCAGACATTCTTAGATAGACGTCGTAACAGGCACGACCGTTAAAATTCCTCTGGAGCATTTTTCTTCGCTGCCCCATAGACTTCAACTTCCACACGTAAGAAATTTAGAAGATTTCTGCAATCAATTCGTGGAGTTTCTCCTAGCATGCCGAACCTGCTCGCTCTGAGATTTATGAAACATTAGAGAGCAGCGCACAAAAATAGCACCGAACGGCACGGCACAGTTTTTTTTTTTGCGCTGCTCTCAAATATTTCAAGTATGAACCATGTAGCCCAGACTGAAATTTTAGTCTAACATTTATTTCTGGATATACCAAAACGTCAGTATCAGAGGCGTCCCCGGGGCAATAAGTTTCCAGTGGGCACTCTATTTTTTTTGTGTGTGTGAATCGGCGTCGCGATGGCTCATAAAGTCACTGCTTTATGAATGACCATACTCGACGTTATCTCTTTACCATAGCGCTCAAAGTTGGGAAAGCTCACGTTTGTTTTCGAACCAAGACCTTTGCTCTAAAGCTCCATATAGCCTCAATATTCGATGCCCAAGGATACACTGCTGAACCCTCCCCTAACGCCTGAAGTAAGAAAGAGTCGCCGCTGACTTCCTTCCTTCCTGGAGAATCCATATACGCCAATGGAAAAACAAACCCCGAAGAGAACCGCATCACGCTGCGTTGGAGAAGTCACGAGGCGCTTCGTGCCTTTTTCCTGCAGTCCGTGCCCAAATCTCTTCGGCAGCAGTGCGAGAAACTTCCGGAAGTCAACGTAAATCCTTAGGCGAGACGGCGCGGGAACTTCCTCTGAGCAGAGCTAGGCTGCAGGATGGATTGGCTTGGGCTGTAACGTGTATATCAAACAGGAGGCACGCATGGTTGCCACGCTTTGCTTATTTATCGGCTCCAGAAAGGCAGTCTATGCCGTTCAGCAGCAAGCCCATGCCTAAGACGAACGTTGGTGTGCACTGAGCGGTAGGCGACCACCGGGTCGAAAGAAACAGGAAGTATTTCGTCAGGTTGTGTCTAAGCAGTGAACAGCGCGACACTTCTTTAAAGCAGTCTTGTCCATTTGCGAAATGTTTTTTGTATGCTGCCTTTAATATTTAAAGATAAGAGTCTTTTATACAGAACCTATATGCCCGTACACGTGTGACGTAGTGAAACTCACGGTAGAAGATAAAAATGGACATCAGAAGATTTTAGGAGTGACGGTCAAAAACAGCGATAACACATACCGTGATTTGTTAGGCGGAAGCCGGGATGTCTCAAGACACATATTATTCTTATTTAAAATTCATAAAACGCTCAACAGCACTTAAGATGACCGATGACGGACGTGGTAGCTTAACTGTCGGCCCACATATAGGTCTGAATTGCTAAGGCACCGGAATGCTAAAGATAACATGCTGAGGTTCCTAGATTCACTTGCAGTAAAAAAAGAAAATACTTGGCGAGGAAAATAATACTCAGGTCTGCAGTAAACGCAGTGTACTGACAAAGCAGTAGCGTAGAGCAAATATATAATTTATATTGCCCTAACTCATAAGGACAGCCGTGATCACACCAGTGATCTTATTAAAAACCAGCCAGGGACACAGATGAGCAAAAAGGAACGCCCACCGAAAGCTTTGCTTGTCCGTGTCCTTACGCAGTTTCAGTAACGTCCCATCAAACTGCCTAAGTGGGCATATTGATTACCATAACTATTTAAAAATTGAAGAGGCGTAAATAAAGGACTAAATCGTGTATCGAGATTGTTTCGTTTTACAAAAATAGAGAAAAAGATTAATCATAGAAATTACTCAGTAGAAGACAGCACTCCTTCAATAATGTAATTTGAAGTATAAAATCAGTCAAAAACGAACAGCCTGAGTCTCTCTCAATGCAAGCGGGCGGTGAGACAAAAGCAAAGTCATGAAGATCTTGTCTCGCCAGTGGCGGAAATAGTTTTCAGAAAAAAAATAGCCGAAAAGAAAAAATTCAAACTACAGCGCCCTTGCTGCTTTATATAAATGCCCGTGTAAGTCTTACTGACGCTTCGGAGTAGTAAATGTTCAGCCTATAGCGTTGAAATCGATGCTGTCCTTAACGTCCTACTGATCTGTTTCCATCAGATAAATGAGATTACTTACTGTCGACATGCATTTTCCTACTTTTCTTTGACTCGCTGTTAACAATGTCTGGTAGTCCGACCAAAAAATGTTTATCGGGAGACAGCCTTTGAATTAACTGGCCACTTCTTGCGATGCATGCGCAACGTTAGTAGCGTTTGGCGTTGCTTGCGTGGCTGAATATGAATCCTGCTTTTCGCCAGGCACTCAATCTACTTCCACGGCGTGCGTAGCTAATAACCATCGGAAGCGTCCTTTCATTATTGCACAGCCACGGTACCAGTGAGGATTATTCCTGCGTTTTTCTTCTATTCAGGGGCAGACTTTACCGGTGCATTCGGTCACATTTCTGAACTCACCAATCAGCCCATTAACACGTAGGTGTTGTGCACAACATCAATCTCTTCTAAAGAGTTCAACATAAAAAGTATGACCCTGTCAAATACTGATTTCATTGAGGCAAATTCTCTGCGAAACAAGCATCTTGGCGTTTTAGAAAACTACTGACAGTTTGCTTCAGCTATTTTATAGCAACACTTCTAACAGTATCGTATTGTATATGCCGCACGCTCGATGCAATGAACGCTAATATTGCAGAGCATTTGAATATAACGAAATACTTTCGCAACCTTGTCATTCCAGGCCCAGTTACCAAATACGCAAAACATTAATTTAATCTCGTTGCATCTCTTGTGTTAACTTTATGCCAAGTCACAAGTGGCCAGAGCAGGTCTTTTGCAACGTGCTCACTGTTCGAACTTCTTATCGTGCTTAACTGAGCTGAGTCCTCAAAAAGACTCCAAAGTAACAACTGATAAAGCCAGAAAAACAAACTTGAGTAAAAGCATCAACACAACTTAGGACTAACCCCGCTAGGATCGCTGGCTCATCGGAAACATGACACTGGCGCTAGATTTCCCCCCACCTTAAGTAAAATGTGGACACTACAAGCTAAGAAGTTTAGCTGCAGAACAGATCATTGCAACATAAATAGCTTACCATTTCCATAATGCTCGGCAAACCAATAATTCAAGGGATAACGAATATGGTATTTTCAAATGACGAAAGTAGAAAAGATGTTACTGCTACCTTTTAATCCTAGAATCAAAACGAATGAATCAAAAGGCGCATGATGCGCAAATGTTCTTGTGACAGCTTGCTGTGGCCGCAAGAAGACGTTTTTAAGTATTACTACACTTACATCGAAAAACTACACTGCCAATAGCCTGCAGTTTTCTTGTAAAACACTGAAGAATACCAGGAGGTTGGTAACTTGAATCAATTTTAAGAACTGTGCACGAAGTTCGTTTTTAGGCATATTTATTAAACTTCATGTCCCTACACCGTTTTTATAACCGATAATTCATGCAAAACGGTGTACAGACCGCTGTGCAGAACAAGAGACTCGCAGACTGCATAAAACGCTTAATCTTTAGAGCTTCAGAGAAAAAGAAACTACGACATACTTCACATGAGTAGAAATTGCAAAATATTGCCAAGGAGAGTTATTTCAAGAGCTTTACAAAATTTTTTCTTTTCGCGTTGAAAGACCGTTCTTAAACTCTAAAGATTTCAGAATGTTTGAGGAAAAGAACAGCGCAGAAAAGAATCACGAAAGATCGTTGCAACACAAGCGCACGCCATAATCGATAGTTATAGTCGGCGTTAATGTTACGATGGCTCATGCTTCGAAAGGTTTTTAATTCGTTTTCAGGCACTTTGCAGTTAACAGCTTTCGACGGAGAATTGTCGAAGGGTAATGAATAAATAAATAATTTTGCACCTATATTTCATTATCGTAAAATCTGCGTGTTTATCCCTTTCAGGTGCAATTAGCATCAGCCCGTATTGCTTTAAGCGCGAGTTTCATTATCAGTTAGATTTTTCTCCACTTTTTTGCAGAAGTTAGAAGTTAACTTTTTCTCCATTTATTTATTTTTGTATACTATCTTGAAACTTTTTTTTGTTTTCAAATGAAAGGATGGTTTATGCCATTATTCTGCTGGACTAACGTTAAGCTGCAAAAGCCTGGTTTATAGAGTGTTCCAAAAAGTGTACCTGATGATTGCATTTCACTTACTCTTGCTGATATTTTATAAAATTCATTTACTGTGTTTATTTCTGCAAATGCTCCACTACCCTAAATGCTCTCCTTTTCAAAACTGGCATTAGTTTCGCTTTCATTAGTGTTGTCTGCTGGCAGATTTTTCACCACAATGTTAACTCCCATTCACAGCTGAAAAAAAGTAATTCAGGTGTTTTCTTCTTCGTTCCACTTATCCCAAAAATGAAGTACCTATGAGCTTTTCCTTAGTGTATTTTGATGCAATATTGTGGTCTTCTTCTGCCTGAGCTTTTTGACAGCGTAACTGTCTGCCTAGAGTCAGTTACTCATTTTAGTACTTTCATGGGCGCTTCTGTTTGGTTTTATTGTTCTTTTGTTCAAAATAATCATTACCTCCTGTCATTTTCAGGTGACACATTCTTACTTTATATGTATTGTCTCATATTTTATGAGCAGTGTGTGCAGACCAGAATGCACGTAATGCCACCAAAGTTTAAATGGCAAATCCCTGAGGCAACAACACCAGGATATAATTCCACTAGTTTTCAATGCAGTTCCCGATAGCGCAGCTGAATGCTGCGGAAGTGTTGAAGACATATAGGTTCAGTGGAGGTTTGGTCATTCAGTCTTCACCGGGACACGCTGGATTGACCAACCAAATTTTCGACAAGCACATCGCTGGCGTGACCCGAAAAAACTCTCTACGGGCTGCTACCAACATTTCTAAAGATTTCACCCCGGTATCAGCCTCTACGGTGGCTTAATGGCAACGAGACGTATGTGAAAAACGGAGCAAAGCACCAGAACGCAAGATTAGACCCTTTAAATTCATAAAAAAAAATTTGTCGCGGCTCAACTCGGCAGAAACGGTTTAGCTTAGGCTCTGCACAGCACAGCGGCGGTACCGCATAGGCGCGAGCGCTGCCCTTTATTGAGGTAGAACGAATCACGTGCTTAGTCACGTGGCACAACTGACGAAAGCCAGTGGTCCGAGCGGTGGTCGGCGAAGCGGCGGAACCAGCGGTAACAGATGCGACAAGACATGTGGCATGACGTCATACCACACCTGCTGCGAGCCTCCAGTTAGAGGTCAAACCCAAGCGTCATTTGACCTTCAGATTTACATGCAAGAAGTGGAGCTCTCGCTCAAAATTTGGGCTGGCAGGGTGAGGTATGCAAAGGATTGTGTGGTGAGAATATGCATACAATAGAAAAGAGGTATCTCATTAGACGGATGAAAGTTCTTACTATTTGGAAAAAATTCCATTCATTAGGTACGCCACCCCAAGCACTTGATATGGGCCTGGTTAACACCTTCGCATGTTAGACGCACAGGTGGAAACCCAATGCTAGAGGGCTGATTTTCCAATCTTTTAGTCAGCCTCTTGCACCTAATTCAGGATATAATGACCCAAACGTTTTCCAGTGAATTCTTTAGAAGGTTAAGATTGCTTAGGCGCACAAAAGTAACGGCTGTAAATACGTCCTTGAACTCGATGACTCCAATCACTCTTCAACGCATGCGAAAAAAAATGCCTTGTAGAAGCTGAGGGTGGACGGTATGTGGTGACTAAGCCAATCCGCTGAGATAATTCATAATATCTGGCTACACTTGACGCGTCTTCTGAGGGATAAAAACGCCAGCAGTCAGACAAGAAATTCTCCCAGCTGGTGCAAGAGTGGTCAAGCATAGACTAGGCGGTCAGCGGCAGCTACATGGTCTCACTGCATCGATGTTGTAAAGCAGTGACCGACGCACAATCCTTGCCTAGGAACTACTCAATCTGATAGGGTATTGCAAAAAAGCTACCTTAAAATGTGTGACCCGTGTTGGCCTACCGTAGAAACTAGTTCTTCAAGTAATTTTCTCCGTAAGAACGTTGTGGCTTAAGACTGCGATAAATACCGGCTGCTATGGTGTGGAAAGTCTGATATTGTCTTCCCATCAAGCTTATGCGCTAGGTTTACTCCACTGATTAATGTTAAGTTGAGCAACTGACATAACAAATCTCTCTGTTTACCAGTGTATATATTTTGTGCCATTGTAAGACGAAATACATAGATATCACACTGAAAGCGAGGCCATTTACCCTTATCATGAAAATGCAGATACTTGCCTGTTACTAGAACGCAGGAGTTGCCTCTATTCTTCTTGAGTTTCATGGTAAAAGAGCATGAAGGCTACCTTCAACCTAACATTTTTCTGAATAAAAAGTGATTCATGGCTCTTTTTGCGAACTTTAAGTTTGTGCGGCAGCAACAAATGCATTCTTGGCTGAGAAAAAAATTCCTGGCGGTTTAGCATCGTTAAGCGAAATAATGTACAAACGCACAGTTTTTTGCACGGGGGCACCACTGCCCTGTACCGCGATTGAGATTTCAATCAACCGAGGGAGCCAGGTATATGCGTCTTCAGCTTTTTCATCGTCAATACCAATACCAATCGTCAATACACAAAGAGTGTATGCCGGCGGCCCATGCTCCAGTACCGCGTTTCTGCAACAGTGTTGTCAGCGCCAACGAGTATTGCTTTAGTGCCGCGTTTTGGCCACAACATTGTCCACGCCAACACATGCAGCGCATATCTCGGACACAACCACCACATCGCTCAAAGCGCGAAATAACTTGATAGCAGTATTAGTTAATCAAGAAGATGCTTTGCAAAGCACGGCGCGAGGGCGTGTCGCTGTTTAACATGTGGCGTGCTTGGCTGTAGCGATGGCTTGGTGCTCTCACGAAGAGGTCTGCGATGCTGATCTGTTCACGCCGCCGCGGGTTGTATATTTATTTGATTTTTTTTTATTTCTTACTGTGCGGACTGGGCACGATTAAATCTAATTCTTTTATGGCCAACTCTACAATATGTCACTTGGCAGAAACACACAAACACCGCAATCATGCACACACACATCCTAAGATCTTGCTCAGAGTTGACCCTTAGGAATAGTGATTTCACACTTATGTAATTGAAAAAATGGACCTGCCACTCTGGAAACACGTGACGTTAATACAAGCAAAGACGAGTTGCCAGCCTTTACTACTGAATGTCTGTGTAGCCAGGCCTCCGGCATCCTCGCGAGAAAATTAAATTCGCCAATATAGTTCACTCGTGAAGTCGGCCGAAGATAGCGAAACCTTTATTTCATCTTGTGAACCTTTCGAGCTTACAAAAACATTGTTTTCTTTGAAAGGGGTCTGTTTGTGATTAGAACGTGGTGCCTTGCCGATACAGGCCAGCTTCAACTTCTCCTCACTGGTCCTCTAAATTTACAGTGACGTTGAACCTTCTTCTCAGAAAATAAAACATTTGTATCTCGGAAGGATTTGCCTATGAGCTTCGGCGGTCAAAACGTTATCAGCTGCAGGGCGTGGAATTTCTTCATATAGCACATTTGTCCATTCTTCAAAAAATTCTGTGAGGCAGAGCACCTGAGTGAGTGCCTCATTCATACGTGTGTTGTTCGTAACTTAATTTGTCGCAGTCTTACTATGAAACAAGAGTTAGCAAATTCTAATAATTTATGGATTGCTAAGAAGAGTAAGCACAGAAACCAACGCGCATACTAGGAGCGAACGGCCAATTCAACATTATTCTATTGTCTAGAAAACCAGCGCTGCGCCGGCCGAAGTTTCAAGTTGTGTAGCCGATAGTGCCACCTTTTATATCAGTACTAATATTCCAGCAATTGTACTTCGTCTCTGGTAAGTGAATCACGGAATTTGGTTTCGTATACATGATTGTTGGGCAGGGATAATTGTAGCGATTTAGAAAAGGCCTTTCTTCCTGCAATGGACGTAATTAGTCTGCTGATGATAAGATGAGAAAGGCGGTTGCAACAATGTTTTGAGGAATAGACCAATATTTAGTGAAATTCACAAAACCTGTTAACATTTCTATACTTTATGTTGTACGTAATAGGCAGCGCACTGCAGTGTTAAGTAGCCGGCGCGGTGGTCCAGTGGTTATAGTGCTCGGCTACTGACCTGAAAGACGCGGCTCTTATCCCAATGTCGCCGGTCGCGTTCTTATGCCGATGAAATACAAGAAGCCCAATGTACTGTGCGATTTCAATACACGCAAAGATCCCCAGGTGATCGAAATTTCCCGGAGCCCTCTCCTACGACATCCCTCATAGCCTAGGTCGCTTTCTGAAGTTAAAGCCCAATAAACCATAAAAACTACAGGGTTCCGTAGCTGGTGCTCGTAGGCGCAGACATCTTCATTAGCTCACATAAGCAAAACGCTTCGTGGCGTCGCTTCTTGATGCGAGTTTTTATACTGCCAGGAATTTAGCTCTGAATGGATGGATAAAAAAAAAACTTTATTTGCGACAAATTTAAAGGGTTCTTGACCCTTATGGGACTCTGGGCGCCGTGGTCGATTCTCGGTCCAGGATGCCGCACTTGACAGCTGCCAGCGTGGCTCGGCGTTCGAGAAATGATTGCGCTTCCTCGTCCTGGCTGGCCAGCAAGTGCTCCCACTGCGACACACTCGAGTGGTGTATTCTAGGCTCCAAGTCTGCCTTAAGGCAGATCCATGTGACATGCTCTAGTGTAGGTTTACCCTGGCACCAGGGACATTCGTCTACATACTGTGTAGGGAAAATCTTGTGTAGTTTGTGCAGGTGCGGGTAGGTACCGGTTTTTAGTCTGCGCCAGTCTACCACCTCCTTTTTTGGATAGCCTTTTGTGCTGGGCTGGGTAGCGTTTCCTCTGACCTCTATAATGATCGAGTGTGTCTCAGTACGTGGGGACAACAGGGTCAAAGGTGCCCGTGGCGCAAAGTGTTGAGTGTGGTCGGTTGACGTACCCTCGAGCTAACTCGTCTGCTGCCACGTTGCCCCTCATCCCCTCTTGTCCCGGAACCCATACTATATTATGTTTACTGTTTATGTGCCTTCTCTTCGTGTGTAGAATATGAATCCCGACTGTGCCGGTAGCGTTTTGATGCAGGTGAAATACTAGAGGCCCATGTACTGTGCGATTTCCATACACGTAAAAATCCCCAGGTGATCGAAATTTTCCGAGGCCCTCTTCTACGGCATCCCTCATAGCCTAGGTCTGTTTCTGAAGTTAAAACGCCATAAACCATAAAAACTACAGGGTTCCGTAGCTGGTGCTCGTAGGCGTAGGCATCTTCATTAGCTCCCACAGGTAAAACGCTTCGCGGCGTCGCTTCTCGATGCGGGTTTTCATACTCCTAGGGATTTAGCTCTCGAGCTACATAATGACGTGACGAGCATGTGACAGCGTTATTCGCTATAATACCGCGGTTTCCTAGCAAATTTTGTGCCTTCCGGATCGTTCCTTTTCTTTAGTTGTGAACATTTACCCTGCTATACCCCACTAATACTCTACAAACTCTTTGGGATCGAAAAATATTGACCGAGTTCTGGCTTTGTTTCTTTTCCTACACTACCCTTGTAACCTTACATTCCCCAAGAATTGTTTACTGTGGTATGTTATTGGTTTCAATGAACTGTTCACATTATTTTTCTGTTCTAAAATAATCTGCCGCAAAAATTGTTCTCTGGTGATCAACAGGCCGAACCGAAAATGAAATACCTCGTGCTATCAAAACTAAAGTCAGTCCTGTTGATGTAAAGCCGGCATTTCAATGCCACACACTTATGCCGCAGCCTAGATGCACTCTTGAGCTTGAGGTAGTGGATCCTACTCGCATGCTCACAAACACTGTCATTCACTTTCTCATCTCCCTTCAAAAAAGCTGCTACATCCTGAGATCAAGCCTTCGCAAGCGCCCCGCTTTGTTCTCACTAAACAAATCACACCACGCTCCAGGCGCTAGGCGGCCTCTTCTTCCTTTGTCACTTGGGAGCTGGAAAGCACACCAGCTGCCTGTATTGCTTAATTTTTTTTCCGACTGGGGAACACATCTCCTTTCATTCGAGGAGAAAACCAACACAGAATAACCACGTAAGGAACAAATAACGTGCACCACGACTGGCGCTCCAACGCTTCAAAAGCAAACTAAAGCGCAAGCATAAAACGAACAATGCTGAGGAATACTTCCTCCACGATGCTATATACAATAAAAAAGCTGGTACTCTGCAAAGAGCAGCTACTTCCATGATGTAAAACGAATAAAAACTTCAATCACGACAATAAATGAACAGTGCTCCCGAGGCGCGTTCTATATCACTCCACACACGTGGTCGAAGACCCAACAACGTGTCCTTGGTTTCAATAAAAATGTGGCGTGCCCAACGACCCAGTGAGGAGGAACCACGTCTCCTTTTCAAAGGAATCCGCAATCAATCTCGCACATTCCTCGCTGCCTCGTTCAACGGGACGGCGAAAAATGAAAGGCTTAGGAACGAAGAAAAGGAGGCGATGATGTTCTTGTATCATGGCACTCTTATTAGTTCCTTTCTTGTTCCCATTGTATCAAGATGGCAAGTTGTTCTGCAACAAAGGCGCGCCGGCTCTTTCCGTTCGCCAGGATCATCTCCTCGTATACCGACTCTTCCGGAAGATGGGCGCCGCGAATTTCGGTAGAAACCGTCCAATCGAGGCGACCACAACAGAGTACTGCCGACACAAGCGCTATGTGAATCCCTTGCCATTGAAGAACCCTCACACCCGCATTTCAAAACTGCCTAGCGCACCCATTCGATTATAAAGAACACGCCGAAACGAGCTTCGGTCCGTCGGAGTGTTTACTTTACCACACGGCGCTTTTGTATCTACGCGTGTTTGTGAGGCTAACAACTTAAATTGAGTCGAAGCGTAACAGAATTACTGATTTATTTCTATTACAGTAATGGGACATATATCTACAGAACACAGCACGTGTTCTTTCTAGTTTTAACAAATGGTGTCATTGCGACTAGCGACCACTGTGATAAAAATCGTAAGAGCATTTGTTGATTTTACATACACCAGATTTTCCAGCTTTTGTTTAATTTGAGAAGTGCGCAAAAAGCCTATTAGAAGCAAGCACAAAAAAGTGCTCAGCTTTATTAAGCACTTCACGTGGCGGGGAAGCAGTTTCTTTAAAGTGCAATGGTGTTTGCTTTCGTAATCACGCAGCTTATATTTCCTTGCACAACTACCATGCCTGAACTACCAAGGTCGTTTCTTAGGGCGTGGTCCACAAGGTAGATGTGGTGAAGAGAGAAGGAAAGAAATGTGGGGAATAGAGAGGAAGGCACGAATGATGGAAAGGATTATCTGTCTCCTGGTTAGCTCGATTTGGAATCAGAAAGAAATTGAGTGTTCGAGGAGGAACTAAAATCTTCTTTTAATTATGCTCGTACCTGAATGTCCCAAACTCGGGTGCTAAGAGCGCAGTGTATTAGACAAGTTTAACGCTCTGTATACTGGTCTTGAGGGCGCTTGAAAAACGAAAGAAAGCGTCGCTTTCCCTTGCTACACTTCGTAACGCATCCTGTACCAATGCCGTACTATGAATGCACCCGATGAAAAATGGTTCCTGAATTTGCTGCCGCTCCATTAAAAAACAACAACCTTGCCTCTAGCAAAAAGAAATAATGTTTACAAGAAAATAATCACTGCAAAAAATCCAATCGTCCTTATACAGCGTCGCCACCGGAAAGAAGTGTGAATTCTCAGAATAACATTGTTTTGTTTCTCTGAATGCGCTAAAACTTTTTGACTGCGATTTCTCTGTTATTCCAAAAAGTACAAAAATGAAACAAAAACGCCAAAGGAGCCGTTCATGCGACAGTAAACAACCAAGCTGACCCTCTCGCGTATTCAGGGAGGCCAGAGAGCATTAGTGCGCCGAAGAATGCGGTGTCCGGTAGCCCCCGGAGCTTAGGCCACAGATTCCTTGATGTGAGTTGCTATCGGGTGATCATTAGGGAACTCGCTCTGGTCTCTCCTTTCCCTCCGCTGCTTCCTAATCTCGCCGTCCATACGCGCAGGGAAACAGAGGAGAGAGGGGGAGCTCACGAATGTTCCGTGTGACCGGTCAGGCCTTCCCGAAGAAAAAGGACCGGGTTCAGGCGGGCGGGCTACCATTGTGCGTGGCCAACGGGACAGAATCACCGGGGGAAGGCACAAGTAGCACCCGATGACTCTTTTCCTTTCAACCAGCTCGAATGGCCAAGGCACATATGTTTCTTTACATTTCAGATTTTTCTTACTTTTCCTTACTAATCTCCACCCACATCACTATGCTTGCGTTCCCATCAAGATTACGGTTGCTGATTTCTGTGTTTTGGACGGGAGAATAAGCAGAACAGTTCCCAAAGGCGGAAAAAGGAAAATTAGTTTGTGGAACAGAATCGCTACTCGAGATGTTTCGGGAGTACTTTTCGTTGTTTTGGCCCCGGTAGAAAGGAACCCTCATGAGGGACAAATAAGCAAGGTGTTAAAATTTACACCAATGTTTTATGCTTTGTGCCATAAACCAATTAACTCTTCTCTCATATTGAGTAATTATACAACTTCAGAGCGTTTCATTTTTGTAATAAATATTAAAATAGTTGCTCTGTAGAATGACATTTGATGAAATCTGGTCGGCCATAAAATTAAGGCAAAAATACTTTAGGTACATAGCAGATTAATGTTTCTTATATTGCCTCTGCATGCTTTCTCGGCTGAATATTAGGTTTGCCAAAGATAAGTTTTATTACCAGCTTTTCGAGATGGTGATTTCTGTAGTTGCAGGGCGGTTGCTAATAGACTGATGAGAAAAGCGCACGACAATTCAACGAAAGCCCACTGCCATTCAATACATCTGTGATAACCAGCATACCCTTTTTGTATTTTGTTGCTTTTAGGAGAGGTGAATCATCTCCCCAATTTCTCTCCATCGCGACCAGAAGATCCGGAGATATAAAAAATCTACATGCAGCACATGTAACATCGCAAGGGTTGCGCCTGCATGAAAACATGGAATATCGGCAACACCCACAGCAGCACTTTCGATCCGCGGACGCCATAGAATTGGAAAACAGGCGCGATTTCTCCGACTTCCTGTGAATGCTCTCATCGGTTTTAACTTGCAGATTTAAAGCGTTGTGAATATCTTGTGCATTCATTTCATTTTTAAATATGTTGTGTTGTAAACAAAACAGCTCTCTGCCAGCGATAAGTAGGAGGATTTCACGTCGAGAACATTGTGCTTCAATAGACATGGCAATCATTCTTAATGCGTGGCACTTCTTTAAACAATATGCGGGGTCTAGACCGGAATTGTTCTCTAAAGCAGAGTGTTTTCTCAATCTCAGTATCATCTGCCCAATGCAAGCGCACTAGCAACCAATTTTAATATTTTTTTCATGATGGCGGGAAGCAGTTTGGCGCTTCATGGTCCCGGGGAGACAGCACCGATTTGTGAGGCTTAGCCACGCTTCTTTGGTAGCACTGACCTCTTATTTTGGCTGGTTTTTCGCTGGTGTGAGTCGAGTCGGCAGCTGTTCAGAGGCGCGTTGCCATTGCCTTTCCTTCTCGGTTCCAACAGCAAATACAGCTATAGCGTCAAGAAAACAACAGGCCTGCTGAGCAATATGGGCAAAGCAACGCTTTATTAATGTAAAGCACAATGGCGACAGGCGCTGCACTGAAACACGAAAAGCGATTCAGTTGAAGATAAAGAGTTGCAGGCGAGCTCGAACGAGACACTACCTATTAAACACTATAAATTATTGTAGCTGTATTTCGTTTTCTGGAGTTCTTACCTGCTGAAACGAACAAAACCCACACCAGAGGCCTCACATACGGTAGTAGTGTACGCATTCACACTTCTACCTGCTACACAAAAAGAGCGCCCGTGTTTGGCGGGTTGCCTTAATAAGTTGACAGAAAAGGCATTATTGCGTCATTAATATTGTACGATAAAAGACACCGCGATTTCCCGAAGTGTCTTCAAGGACGACTGTGCTCACTAAGGTCGCTGACCTCTCCCAGAGATCACCGCAAATTGCAATCCTTTTGTTTTCACTACTTCCATTGCAATTACTCTACTGCTTGACTGTGATATATAGTGTATACCTTGCGTTTGGCTCATGATGTCCTTAGCCGCCTATGAGCCATAAAACCCAACCCAACATAACACATAATATATAGTACTATCTTTCGTTTCAACAGCCTCCTGTTGTGCTCTTTTCATGTAGTACTCCTCATCTGCCGTTCTTTTATGCTCTTCAATGAAATCAGCGACTATCCATCTCTCCTGGTCACACAGTGAATTAATTAAATCAGTACAAGAAATCACCAGCTTCAAGCCATGCGGAAAGTGCAATGGGGTTTATAAATAGAAAAACCATCCCCGGGACCATGAGTAGGAGAAATCGGAGGAAGCGCGCAGTGCGCGTAGCGTGGGCAATTTCAATTACTCCAGCTGAAACTAATTCCACCCTGGAGCGGACGGAACTGTCCGAGAGAGGCCTGTGCTTGCAGCCTGGCAACCTTCCGTCCCAAGGGACATGGCTGCTGGTCACTGAGCGCAATTAGCGCCGCAGTGAGCGCCCTAAATCACTGAGGGAGGGCCGCGTGTAAAACTGCCCAGCGGCAGATTAGAGCTACTGGTTCATGGAGCTGCGGTGACCGTTTCTATTAGGCTCGTTCGTTGCGCTCGGATGCTGGTCGCATGTACGGGATCAGCTAGCTGTTTTCACCAACGCGTGCTTCATTCCGCCCGAAGGGTGTTACGGATTACAAGAGCTGATTTGCAAGTCAGTCTTATAGGCATTGTTTCGATCTGTGCCCAAGTATGGGGATGAAATCTTAAAGCGAAGTTATTCCCTACGCGCCACACGCGAGTTCAAGGAGTTAAGCCTCTCTCTCGGAACAAAAAGAACGAGCTATTAGTACGGATTAGCAACGATGCAGAAGTAAATCATAAAACGAAATTTCATGCAAATCACCGCAGCTCTGCTGGAATAAGAACACAAGAAGATAGCAAAGAAAGGAGGGATTATGTGGCACAGTAAAAACTGGGGCCAAAAGAGTAGCTTTAAATTCAGCATATCCAGCAATTCTGAACAAAAACACTTTTTGGCGGTAAACTGTTTATGAACGTAACTTTTTCATGTAATGTATGATTTCACTCAACAATAAATATATATGCAGATCACCCGATGGCAGTCTTGTATTTTTTTCTAGTATTCACGTTTTTGCTATCGTGAAAAGCCTTCCATATTGATTTTCTATGACAGTCCTAACTGTTCAATGAGATTGATGAAAATACTTTAAAAGAAAGATTTTGATATATATCAGAAGAATGGACCATTACCTTGAATATATTCATAACAGTGTCTTAAAAATTTCCAAGTTTCAAAATTTTGCTTGAGAATGTTGGACTTGTTTCTTTTGTATAATGTGTAGTCTAAACGAGATTTTCGAGTCGTTTCAAGGGTTGGTACAAAACTGTACTTGAAGGCACTACAGGCCACATATACAAATATGCTTAGAATAGCAGATTTGGCATCGTAGCCAGATTTTAACGGCTTTGAATTTTAGCGAATTACCAAATTTTCGACTGCGCCCGTTGTCATGCTGCAGCGTAACTATTCGCTAATGAGGATTACCTCCTCATCCTTGGCCCTAATATGAAAAACCAGTGTGGAGGAAGCATCCGCATTTCTGCCGGCTTGTTTTAAGGGGAAGGCGCGGTCAGGCGTTACTACCTCAATATCTATTCAGGTCCCGACGTCATAGTTCTCGGATTGCCTCGTTAGCACAATAAAACATTTCGCCTCTGTAAACGTATAAAACCGCCTAAAAAGCAATGTTTCCTTGAATGCTTCGTTAACAGGTCCCCAGTCTGATGGCATCATAGAGGCGCGAAGACTATAATGTTCTTCCTGCAAAACCACACTTTCCAGAACTTATTTTAATGATGTGTCCACAAGAGAGCCTTTTACTGCCGAGATTAATGAAACACGATATATATGCAGATGTAACCGACAGAAAGAAATTAGGGTCATCGACAAAAAACATTTCAAGCGTTTAGAACCCACCGGCTCATTTAGAATTTAAGTTTGCACTCGTCTACATTGTACTGCTGGCGCCTTGTATATGAATTGCCAGAAATATCCTAGAATAAAGCTTGTTTTTCAGAAAGACTAGAAAAAAAATGATGTTCTCTGCAGAAACTGACATCAAGGACAACGCTGAGCGAGAAAAGCTGTCTCGGAGCTGACCCTCAGTGTCCTTAGTGAGCAGAAAAAAGAATGGGCGAGAGAGTAAACAAAAAAAAATAAAGAGCAGCCGAGGGGGTCACGTTTTGTACTCGTCGTCTCTGAAAGGCCAACGCGTCACAGATCTTTATTTCTTCATGTTCCTTCTTTTTCTTGGAATCCTTAGCAAGAAAAACGTCTTTTCTTCTTCGTCCTATCTTTTAAAACATCTCCGAAGCGCTTTCAGAGCCGCACATGACCACTCCCCCTCGCGAGTTCCCGTTGCTGGAGACAGTTCCATGGCTGCTCGGCGCATTTGTATAGCGGCTTGTTTCGTAACTGTCTCTTCCATTGTGCCAGGAATTATGATGGGGGCGCATAGATCAAGGCAGCAGGCCCATTATGCTCGCTACATAAAGATGTCTTGTTGCGCCCCGGCCGAGACGAGGACCCGCAACAGCAGAAGAGCGCCGCTCAAAGCCCGGCCGTGCAAAGAAGCTCTGCGCTTGTTAATAAGGGCGCGACAGTTCAAATTCTTCCCCTGCCGGGCCGCACAAGAGTGCTATCTGCGAAACACAGAGCTCCTTCTAATTTTTTATGTTGACCTCCTTTCCTATTTTTTTTTAAGTTGGCACTTTAAGGGAAGAGAGAAATTTAAACAAATGCTACGAAGCAAAAACGGAGCATGCGCCTGGAATCAAAAGACAAACTAGTGCTGCATCTCTGACTCTTAGTGGGTGCGTTTTTTCAGATATTTTGAACGCCGAATGTACATATATTACAAAAATTCATGGCCACAAGATAAGACGGCGTTCATGAAGCAGTAATCTCGCGAATGCCTCTTGACGGCGACTGAAATTAAGACTTACTTTTATGAGTCGCAAGCGCTAGCTGCGCAGAAGAGCATGCTGGTGTAACGACCTAAGCAGTTATGCAAACAGCGGAAGTCAAAGGAGTGCCTCTCAGTGAGCCGTTCATTTTTACATTAATTCGCCTTTAGCCTCACATTATCTTTTTCTGCCTGTGGCGTCCATTATCTTGTAGTACATTTAGCAAGACGTGTGTAGCATGTGATTC
Source organism: Amblyomma americanum (assembly GCA_030143305.2). Lineage (NCBI taxonomy): Eukaryota > Metazoa > Arthropoda > Arachnida > Ixodida > Ixodidae > Amblyomma > Amblyomma americanum. The sequence continues at coordinate 12,196 of JARKHS020024671.1, read as the reverse complement.
ACTTAATAATTAGAAAGTAAATAATTAATCATTTGATTAAGAATTAGGAGTATACTTCTGGTATACATCGCCGGATAATAAGCCAAGTGCATGATAGTTGTGGAGAAAACGTTTTTATTAAGGTGAAACATTTGGAGCACCATCTTTGAACGTTTGTGGATCTGAAGACAAAAAGAAATAGAAGAGCCCGTTTTAGGAATTATATTCGAAATACAGATTTTGCTACAAGTTCTCTATTTACGAAAAATATTTGCCAACGATGGTTGTATGTAGTATATTCTGTGGTGCAAAGCTTTCACAGCCGTATGCCTCAAGGAAGTACAACAGCGTTTACCTACTGTGGATGAAAAATCTTGTTCGGTTTGGCCTGTGTCATGAAGGTTCTCTTTAATGTGAGCGTGTAGGCTTGCGCCTTTTACTTACAGCAGTGTTAACGCAAACTCTAAGATTGTTGAGGGAGCACAATTTATGTGAATCCTTTGGAGAAATCATCTAAGCATATCAAAGAGGGATCAGTATTAGGGGAGTAAAAATGTAGCCATCGCAACAACTTTCAGCTAGCCGCGTTACGTGTTATATATGCTGCTCTTGAATGACTGTAAAATTATTCTCTATTGCACCCGGAGGGACGAACAGAGGAAAGCGGCGTCTTTTGCATTTTTTTAAGCGCATTTAAATTCAGCATTGCATTTTCAACCAGCTGAAAATATGGGTCCTTAGTTTTATTGTTACTGTACATTCTCCCTAAGCTGTGTTTGCTCCACTTTGTTGGGGCATTCACCATAAAGTACGAAATCAGCATCGAGCACATTAACAATTCCTTGGCTTCCAGAATGCTACGACACAGTGCTTTCGTGAGGCACGTGGAGGCGGTTCCACAAACTCATCGCCGCATTTGGCACATTACTCGCCTTACGGTGAAATACACCATAGGACACGACAGCCTCGAATCAACTCAAGACTTGCGCTTAGCCAGCTAGAAATCGAAGCGGTACAACAGCCACTCACGTACACAGGAAGCCCACAAGGGCAAAATTCGTATCATTGCCCCGATGCTGCAGCGGCGCTTCCCGAGTGGATATCGCGGTTGTTGACGACCCAGGAGCGTCCTTTTCAAGCTGCCTCTTCTTGTTCTCGATCACAAAAGAGCGCGCCGCTACCGAAGAAGCGAGGTGTCCATCGTTTATCACCAACGAGAGGCGGCGACGTACACCCGAGGACAGCCACCCTTGACAAAACGCCACTCGGCCCCGTCCCCCCGCACCCAGAAGGAGCCAGACCGGGGGCACACGGGACGCAGAAAGGAGAAGAGAAGGGAAGGATTAGGGCGTCTGCCGCGATACGTGGATATGAGCGAACAATACGTCACCGCGACCTCGCAGAACAGCCTGCTCTGTCCGGTGCTGCCGCTAGCGCTGCAGCGAGAACCGGACACACAAGCACAGCGCTTCAAGCCGGTAGCGCTCTGCGCGGCGATATTGGGTCGTATTTCCGGTCAGTCTGCCTCATCTTTCTTCTCATTTTCTATTTCGTTTTTTTTTTGTTCGTCTGTTCTTCGGATGTCGACGCGGGCCACCTGATAAACGACGCAGCACATGACGATACGTTTAACAGGCATAAAAAGGAATGCCGGGAGACCAGGGCTCCGGGTCCGCGCCATCCAACGCAGAGCGGGCTTTTGTGGAGTGGACAGCGACGACGTTGCGAGTGAAAAATGGTAGTGTCGAACTGTCGCGTCTGCGCTCTATATGCGGCACACAGAAGCTGCCGCCTGTTTTCCATCCCTTTCGTCTCGCCTCGTGTTGCGTTTGATGCGTCTGTGATTTAGCTTCGCTTCCTTTTCTTTCCCATTCTTTCCATCCTTTATCGAATGCAGAGATCCATGTGACGAGGGATTCCATTTACTAGTGCTGAATTTCAGCGCCACTTTTTGTTGGTGGTGACTGCGTCTATTTGCACGTAGCTTGAAAACCGCGATCTAGCTCAGTGAAGATTAAGGACTTCGCACAGTATCAGAATAAAAGTCATAAACGAATAAAGGTGTGTCACTGTGATTGTTATTGGTTTTCGCATTAAATTCTGCAGTACTCTCTTGGTGCTTCTTGTCAGATTAGCCGCGTCTGTGTGACAGCCAGTGCCGGCCGGCACCTACTAACTTCCCACTGAGTACAAGCATTGCCACGGCCTGGCTATCCGCTTCTTTTAGCCGAAATACACAAAATAAAGTGTCTCAGAAGCCGCCTTGCAGGCGATCCACGATAGCCATAACCCTCCTAAGCCGACCAACCTTTGCAGTATTACTACTGATTCATTGTAATCAAAACGACCGCGCCATATCACAAAGTGCTCGGCCTCACCGAGACGTACAAAAGTTTCGAATTCAGGGTTTTGATTAATTGTATTTATACATTTGGTTGGTTACATTGACCATGCGAGAAGCACGAGTTTGAAGTATTTTCGAAGCAACAGACTGAGAGGGAGCAGTGCGATGCCGAGATTGTTAGCGAAAATAAGAAAACAAGGACAAATGCGTGTCATTCGGTATTCTAAAAGAACGGGCTTACCGTTGGTTATTTCCGGTCATCATGCGCGCAAAATAAAATGACACGAGAAGAATGATCACTGAGAAGCCCGGGAAGTGGTGTTAGTTAAGAAGCGAAAATTCTCGTCATTGTCACTTTGTAAATTTGATCAAATGAGTAAAGCGTTACCGTACTTTGCTTTATCTCTATTTGAAGATCTCGGACAAGAAGGCAAAATTTTTTATCTCTTGTTTGAAAAGTTTCAATGTTTCTACCACCCTCGTCTTCGGTCGTAACAGCAGCAAGTAGGTTTACGAGACTAGCGGGAATTAATTCATAACGGCAATGTTTCAGGCATTCATTCGCGTATTATGCAAAAACGCCCAAGTTCCTTGCCGTCCACATCAATGCATGCGTACAGATGGTGGTATTAATGAACTCCGCGCCATCTAATGTAGCGAAAACAAACGCAGGACCTCATTAGCGACAACAAAATAATTGCCAGTACAGTTCCTGCTGTATCTGCTTACAGCCACGGCTGCTGGACACCGCCGAAAATAAAGATCTCAGACTATCTAACTTCAAACAAGACGCCTTTTAACATCCGCTGCTTTCTAACAAGCTTGTTTATAGTGCCTGCAAACAGCTTGCGGCTCGGTCGTCGAAAGGTAATGAGCATTCCTACCGGCGTTCGCAAAATTCTGAATCAAGAGGATGCGGCAGAGCGCGCTCATGAGGAGCATCCTCACGTGCGGCTACGCTAATTTCGCAGCCATCGACCGCCTTCCTCGAACTTCCGACGAGCGTTTCTTTGATCTTGCTCCTGCTGCCAGCGCTTCGGGGCGCGGAGCAACTTATCATGCTAACTAATAGGTGCCGCTCCGGTCAAAGGGGATGGCGCCCTGCCATGCCTCTTTATGGAAGCAAAGCGAACGTCCGCGGATGGCGACGCGAGTACGAAAAATGGTTCCGTTCGCATTAAATCTTGGCTCTTTCTCACTTGACCTCTCCTCGGCCCACCCTTTCCTTGCGCCTTTTTTCCCTCACACAAGGCTGTCCCCTTCTAGGTTTATCGCGGAAAAACCCGTATCCTCATTGCGCCATTTGAGGATTTTGTCCAGCATCGATCGGCCAGGCCGGCAGACAGCGCCTTTCTAACGAGCGACAAGCAATATCATTAGGCGCCAATGTCCAGTGGTTTTACTTTTTCTTTTGTATTTATTGCCGGCATGTTTTGAACGCACAGTGTTTGAGTAATTACACGCCCTGGCAAAGTGCTCTTCTGATCACAGCTTTGTTTTTATTTATTTTTCTCTTTATTCTGATCCCCTCAAGCTCGAAGTGTCATTCTTTCCCCTTCTCTGCGGCTGCCTTCCCGAGTAACACATTACAGTGGGCTCTATAATTAGTTTGACACCACGCCTCACGCTTCAAGAACTTCCACCGTTGAGAGCCCGGTGCTTCTTCTAAGAAAATGCCACCACGAACAAAAAATCTTCAAAGAAGCAGAGAAGAAACTCTAGAGCTGAAAAAGAAAGCTTCAAAGGAATAAGTGATGCGCGCCCAAGCAAATTCCATTCTAAGCACGTTCCCTAGGAGCGCGTCGTCATGGTTGGGTGCTGTCACAGCCCCAGCGTATTTTGCAATCAAGTTTGTTTCACAACCTTCTTTGGTGCCCCTCACACGTTCTTTTATATTCTTTCACACGTGAACGGATTGTTGGAATTTATTTGTTGGTCGCAACACAGTCATCCTAAGATTGCCTTCGACACATTTGCGGCTTTATTCCTTTCTTTTTTTTCTTCCGCACCCCTTTCCGAATCTCCGTTCTGCAAAACCTTCAGCATGAGTTTTCCTTCAAAACTGCTTTAAAAAGTGTTGTTCTCATTTTATTTTTTTATTTTTTTCGCTTTGATCGTCACGGATCGGTGAGTTCTGCGCCAAGTTTCGCCGCCGTCCAACCTCTACGCAGTGCTTCGTCGCTTGACGCAATAGTTGCATGGCATGGACGAACAACTGATACCACATGCAACAGCGTCAACTTTGCCCCAAAGTTTTTTCTATCCTAGCAGCAGCCCGTTCATTCCACTTTCAATCTTATACCGTTTTTTTTCTTCAGTCTTTCATGTCAACAGCGCACTTCTGCCAAGAGGAGTGCCATTCAGCGCTACAAGTGACGTTTCGTCACAAATATTGCATTCTGGAGCAACTATTCGAGCTGTAAAGTTAACATAAATTTCGTTTAGAGACATGAAGCTAAATAGGGACGAAAAATCTAGGGTTGTTTGGAAAGGCGGTCAGATTTCGTTTTGCGCTGCCGGGGGACACAACATGCCTTAAGTTCTGTGAAAGTCTGGTGAGCAGTGTACACCTAACGCAAAGCGTGCGCTAGCGCTAACGCAATAAGCATTGCACAATTGGCTGCAGCTGAAGAGGCACGTATGAGTCAATTAGGAACAGCGAGACATCTATTTGCGGCACTTTACTCGTTAGTTTCGTTCCATGTTCATTGAAGAATGAGCAACACGAGTAACGCTGAAGGAACTCTCCAAAAGACAAGAATCAATCGAGTGCGCATGCGCTAGGTGCACCAGTCTCTTTTGGAATAAACTCGCTCGTCGGAAACCGCTTCTCAGCACATTCATCAAGAGAAAGCGTTGAGCCTGAAATGTTTTCAGCTCTTATTAGCGTCAGCTCTTATTAGCTTACACCAAAACCGAACGTGAGATAGTAACATACGCAGAAACTTGAGCTGGCGCTTAAGCCGGAATGTTGTGAAATATTCTCTCGGTATGGTATTATCTTTACTGCTGCAGTCTGCTGGCTGAAAAACAGTCGAAATTGTCTCGATATGCAAAATGTCTCCTGATAGTGATTCCAAATGCGTCATTTATTCTAACTCACTCATCCATTCAAGATTGTGTCCTTGTGTTTACTTCTAATCTGCTTTCAAATATGTCGGACGTCACAACAACTGACGCGATGAAAACTGCGTACTTCGAGTACTGCCATCGACGCTGCGGCATCAGTTCTGAAATTTAACATTACAGGTCTAGGTAAAAGCACGAGAAGAGCAGCAATAATTTGCAGGTCACCTGAAATAATTTGATTTACGGCAGTTTAAAAACCCTTGTGCCGTTTATCTTTGCGAGTCAAGCTCTTTAATTACGAACGTTTATTTACAGTTAAATTTTTCTTGAAAAAAAAGTGCCTCATATTATTCAATCATAACACATAAGTATATAAACGCACCATTTTCATTTAATATTTCTCATGTAATATATTGTAGAGACTGCAATATCGTTCTTTCAGTAGCCTGGTGCAATTTCCGCGTTTTCATTATCAAAAAAAAGAGAAAAGGAATAACTCAGAAAACAAAATTTGTTACAAGGAAAAACCGAATTATGGTCACTAGTCAAAGGGCGAAAGGCACACGCAGAGCAGAAGAACATCTACAAGAGGTTGTAAGGAGATAGGCGGATATACACTTGTTGCTGTATTTGCTCCCTCTCTCCAGGAATCACTTTGTCTGGCCTTAATGTTCGTACCTAAATTAATTTGCACCACGGGCAAAATCAAAACATAAACTGAAGTACGAAAAGCAGTGAGAAGTAAATCACATTGAACATATTAAAAAACAAAGCAAACGTGCAGGAACAGACAATTCGGGAAAGAAAGAGCGTAGAGAAGAGAGGACCAGTCTCAAATTAGATCCGCGTGCTCGCCGTCTGATAATTTGATTTCCAGGGCTGACCCGTGCAAATCATTCGCGCCTCATCCTAACTGTGAGCACGACACTGTCCTTGCCAGATGAGGTGCCTCGGCAGACAAAAAGAAAGTGCCTTGAGCTCAGAAAAGAGAAAAGAAGAGCCACCAGGTCGACTTTTCCGTGCATGGCAATAAGGTGCGAAGAACAAAACTAAAGAAAAAGAACGAATGCAATTCTTGAGTATATGTGGGAGCTGCATATCAACGAGGCTTAAAAGGAATAGAAGCGATAAGGCTCTAGGAAAGATTAATTAGATTTGCCGCAACACGCAAACTTCGCATTTAGGAACAAGTGCAATGCGTTAAACGAAGCGAGAACTCTGCAGTCGGGTCGTACCACGAATGAATTAAACAAGAGCAAAAATGAAACGTTCATGTTCACTAGGAGTAAAAGTTGCAGCTGGAGGTGAACTATTTTTACATCTTCTGGAATAAATATTTATGTCACATTTGCATACACGCACGCAAAATAAAAACCTACCACCCTCACTTTATCTTGCAAATTTATGACGATTAATGTGACTGGTTAAACTAGTTACGCTTTATTTTAGTACTCAGCAGGTCTGGTTCTTGTTTCAAAATCATAATTTTCTGACTCAGTAACAGCAGTTTCGCGTTGAATAAGTAATGTGCAGGCTAATTTCAGATAGCACAATCACGCTTACCTGCTATCCTAACGTACCAACAGCATCTCTACCATGGCCTTCGGCACGAGCAGACTTCGCTGCCACTGCGCACCTCCACTTTCTGGGCACAGACGCTTCCTACGGAAGGTAGCCAGCACCAACGAACCACCATAACAGCAGCAGAGTCAAAGAAGCGTGCGCCACGTATGCCGCCACTTTTCTTGCTCCTTTAGTTCTAACACCTCAAGGATTTTTTTTTTTTGCCTGGACGTAGCACGTGCTGTAATACCGCGAGTTTGCCGCAGAACGTCATCTAACGGCGAGGGCGGAAACTGTGCGAGAACCCCCTTATGCTACCTATGGCATCAAGACTGCCAGAACCAAGCCCCTCGTTAAGCTATTAGCAGACAAGGGAAATGAAATGAGGGGCTCGTTTGACAAACATATGAAGGAAGCCAACAGTCACCGAAACCAAGGTGCACGGGGAATGTTTCTATTTTTTATTAATTTGTAGTGCCAATCAATTGGTTTAAAGAAAATTACTTTTAAAGCAGCAGAAAAAGCAACCATGCCGCCTGTGGGAACCAAATCAATGACCTACGTCACACTCGCGAAACACTCGGGACCTACGTCACACTTCTACGTCACACTCGCGGTATTACAGGACGTGCTACGTCCACCGCTAAGGACGAGGGTGCCGCTGGTGAACACTTTCAAGGTTCGCTTACACGCAAAACATAAATACCCACGAAAAGCAGCAGATTCGACAGCTGTCGCCGTAGCTCAGTTGGTAGAGCACTGGATGCGTTTTTCGGAGATCGTGGATTCGGATCCCACCAGCGGCGTGGTTGTTTTTTTCTAGAGGTGAACCGCCGTGGCGGTGGCGCCACGCCGAATGCTCGAAATGCTACCGTAATGTAGCTATCGCTACAAAACTCACGCAGGAAGGCTTGGTCGAAAGTGGCAGCCTTGTAGTCCAGAAGCTGCTGGATCCGCCACGGCAACTGTGTTGGTTTGCGATCCCCAGTTCTTCCGAGGAGATGAGCTGCTGAAGGCAGCGATGTTCCGAGACGGCTGTTGGCTTGATGAGCTCAGCAGCCAACGTGTCAAACGGGGCCTAGGCGGGCAGAGTTATGAGGAGGTCGCGGACTTCGGCGGCAATCGCAGGTGGTAGCGACGCACCGACGTGATGAAATTTCTGCGCCTGGGAGGTGATGCGGCCAATAGTGAACTTGCTGTTGACTTGAGCGAGCCAGAGTCGAGGATTGGCCGTCGAGAACTGGAGAAGGCGAAAGGACAGCACAGGGACGGCGCTATAGGGTCCGTCACCGGCCATGGCGGAGGCGTTGTCGTCGGCGTTGGCCATGGTGGGACCGGGTGTTCCGATGGACGTCCGGGTGACCAATTTGTCGCACCAATCAGTATGAGGCCGGCACGATGAAGGAAATGATTGATTTACTGGCTAAAATGCTAGAACGCATGATGGCGTGCAGCCGAATGGCGCTTGATGCCGACTCGAGGAGGAAGCTCAGTTCGGCTGCACTTCAGCATCAGCATCTTCGGCGGCTGGTGCTGCTTCAGAATATTTTTTAGCAAAAATATTCTGAATTCCTCTACTTTATCCCTACAAGCTAACTTGTTAATGGTCTTCCGCTTTACAACTTTATCCTGTTTCTACTTCATGTCCAAGCTAATTTAATAGCCCGTTTGGACCATCGGACTTACCCTCCTCCCCACCCCTCTCTTACGCACTCCCAACAGATCCTCTTCAGACGCCTCCAGACCCGCTCTCTGTCATCCCATCAGCTTTTATCCCACTATTGCGGCACATCCCTTGCATGCTCCCTATGCGGTGACCCCCACGCGACACTCTCCCATATCCTTTTCGGCTGCCCTGCTGACCCTCCCCCGCGGGGAAAGCACGCCATCTTGAGCCGGGAGGACTGGGAGGCCCTGCTCATGTCTGCAGACCCGACATCGCAGCCTGCTGCGGTGACTCGGGCTGCCGACGTCATGTCCCGGCATGACCTACTTGATGCAGTGCGGGACCGCACAGTGGCCCAGGGACCCAGCTGGGTCTAAAACTCACTTGCTCAATGAAGTTTTTCTGTCTGTCTGTCGAGAGCTACAAGCTACCTTTCCGAGAACCTCCTCATGCGGTAGGATGCCAGGGTGAGCACATAGTATCTAGTCTATTTCATTTTTAATCTTACCACTGGGGCTCTTCTGCGTCAATTTCCTGCTTTCTCGTTTGTGGAAGAAGGTATTCATGATCCATAAATTATTTCTCTGTTCGAGATCTACTATTATCTCCTCCCTGCTAGTCCCAGACCCTATTCCATACTCACCTACTGCCTGGTCTCCAGCATGTTTCTTCCTTCTCATGGCGCTGAAGTCGCCACTCAATACTGTGTACTTTGTTTTTACTTTGCTCATTGCCGAGTCCACGTCCTCGTAGAAGCTCTGTGCGAACTGGTCATCATAGCTGGTTGTTGTATTTCTTAGGCCCATACCAGGATCAGTTTGTACCTCTTATTAAGCCCAATAGCCTAATTGCGACAGCTGCCACCCTCTCGTTTATGCTATGAAATTCCTCTATGTTTCCAGCTATAGTGTGACGTATGAGAAATTATACACGTAGTCCTCGCCTCTCGGCTAATCCACGATAGCATAGTACGTGCCCGCCATTTAACACTGTATATGCTTCATCTGTCGTCCAAGGCTCACTAAGCCCTATGCCATCCTATTAAACACCCGCTAGTTCCTCTAACAGCACTCCTAGACGAATTACACTGGATAAGGTTGTAGCGCTCAACGTTGCCAAGGTCATTCTCAATGGCGGCCTCTGCAGACTCAGAGATTCTTAGCACCTTCCGCTGTGTCACAGGTCCGCAGCATTGGTCAGTTGCTCCTCAGTCGATGGTGACTGAGGGCAGAGGATTGATTGAATTTTTCGTATAGGAGGTTGTGGCCAAGTACTATACCAGGGTGGCCAAATCCTGTTCCGGTCATGGAGTGCATTCTCGGTTTTTGTCACCATGATAGACCTGGTTAGGCAATTCCATCGACACGCATAGATTTTTTTTAAACCCGATGGAGAACTGCGCGGCACCGAGATTCGAAACCCGTTCCCCTTGCATGCTCTTCCTTTACGCCAACGCTGCCTCCCCTCTGCCGCTGATGAGTATGTAATGGTTTAGTATGTACTGCAGTGCAACCTAGATATTGAATGGCGATTGATAGTCAATAATTGTGATTAGTTATTGGTAATGTGATCGGAAATGATGATTGTAAACTATGATCCTGATTGGTAAATGTGATTGTGATTTTGTAATCAGTGAGAAATGAGAAAGAAAAGGAACAAAAAACAAGAAAAAGCAGGATAAGGCGCTATAGCGTTTACTCTGAAGACGAAGCTTAAGCGTCCACCTTATTTTAGAACCTCTTCTCGATAAGTCATCTGCTTTAATGCCAGACACATGTGCAAACACTAAGATGAAATCTATTATTCACAGTTAACTTTATCAAAGTCATTTTTTCCGAGCGCCAATAGATGAACTTGGTCTAACAAATTTGATCAAAAGTTATTTTCTTTCCCATCATAAGCATCTGAATTTTGCCCGTCAGGGACACCCAAAACACCACCTGTATTGGGTGAACCTGTCAACGCCCCGACAAACTGCAATCCATCCGTTTGCAACCTGACCCGGCTGCCTCCCTTTTGCCAGCCGATTCCTGCCTGCATGCGTTAATTCTTGCGCTAATTCGTGAGGAGCTTCTCGCTCACAGTTCTTCGGGACTTCACGGGCCTGAAACTCCTCCAAGGGGATCTGCTAATGCCATCATCATGAAAGCATCATCCAAGAGCAGCTGGCCTAGATGGCCTGCTCTGTGGTTAAAGTTCGTATTTTTCAGCTCTCCCCATCAGAAAAGATGTACTTTCCTCTCGACTGCATTAGCCCAAACTTTATCACAGTCAGCGAGTCAGGGTTATTCTTATCGGAAGAATTAGATCGCCATCCAGAATTTCAGTTCCTTCTGGGTAACACCAGATCCAAAATAGCTTCCGGCTTGAGAATTCAATCATAACTCGTAGTCATAATCACACTCGTAATCAGGTATGCCGGCGCCGACAACTAAAAGAACAAATTGCACAATGGATTAGCATTGCAGCCACTACCCTTGTGTGGTATAAGCTTTTTTTCTTCCTGATATGCGAGGTCAGACTAAGATTTTTCTCTCAACTGTATAACATGGTTCTGAACGAAAAGACGTTATTATAACGGCGCATTATATTGTTCCGCAAAATCAACAGTATCTTTTAAATACAGAGAACGCTTGAGAGCTTTCATATTTCGACTGACCTATTAGCCCTCAGAACGTCAATTTCTAATGCTGTGTGAGGTTTTACACTGCGTAAAATAAAAAGTCGTTCATACATTTGTGGAGGACAAACTCGTAAGAACTTTCTCAAAACCTTTTGTTGCTGATAATAGCAGCTCGACAGCGAGGGGAGGGATGTAAAAAAAAACACGTTGCAGGCCCTACATTTCTTTGAGTAACGTGTACAGTAATCGGGTCGTTAGGTGTTCGAATGATTCTAAATGAGGACCCTCTATCATTAAAAATTTGAGACAAAGAGAGGCATTTCTGCCTTTTTTGAAAAAAAAAGTATGCACGAATGGTATCGCGAGAATTGCCATTTCCTGCATGTCACCAGCGCTTAAGCTACGTTCAGATGAATAATGACGAAAAGGCGCACGAACAAAGTACTTCGCATCGTCAATCTTTCGTCGAAAGGCTGCTTTGGGCCGCAGCAATATTTCTGAACACAGAACTTGTCAGGTCGCACCGTTCCTCGAATCCACATGACACACACGCAAGGGCGGATGACTAATGGTGCTGGCCACTTAATGAACGACAACACTCTGACCTTTGCCACTGCTTCCTGCATTAGCATACAACTGTCATTTAAGTTGACTGATTGCACTCTTTCCTACTCACTGTTCCATGATAAACAGCTGGTGCGTGTACACTTTGCTATTGTCACTAAGCTACGCTGTTTCAATATTATATGAAAGAAATAAGACGACTCCATAAATGCAACTCAGGTATATCATTGGTGTTTCTTTATAAGCAATGTCGCTTTAATTTTCAACGATAGAAATAAGAATTGAGTGATAAGCTATGAATTCATTTCTTCAAACAGTGGTGCTAATGACTGTCACTGTAATTCGCTACCCTATTGAAACATCTCACCTATATGTGTTGTACTTGTCT